>QFFB01001336.1:5373-18991 GCA_003316465.1 Ramaria cf. rubripermanens
AGAGGTGGAGACAATAATGGCGGCTAAGCTTCGCGGTATATATCGGGCCGAGCCGACCTCACCCTTGGTCGCGCCAATTGCAACGTACTGAGGCCTGGACTCAAGCTATTTTGAACGAAGGTACTGGTATTTGTTGGGTTGCAGGTAGAAATGCCCTCCAAGCGGGACGGCCTGTTTCCTCCAACGTCCATAGGCAGAGAAGGATCACCACAACTCCACCATGTCCCATCTCATGAATCACTCAATGCCCATCCCCTCTTGTCACCAGAACCGCCCTCCTCCACGTCTAACCAGGGTCCTAATCCAGAGACCTCCACGAGCTCTGCACCTCGTTATGTTCCATATACTCCCCGCCATCGACCTCCCACGTCTTCCGCCACCACGGGAACGACAACGCAGTCTTCCATGACGGTGGCCTCACATCAACACCAGCAAGGAGGCGCTACAAGCATATTACAGCTCCAGAGTCTGAAAGCTGCGGCGCAAGGTATTGGGCTAGGAAATGGAACGGTGGGGTGGGCCATTCTGGAGAAACTCGTCGAGAGTGACCTAGGTCCTGAGTGGGATGAGATATGGACAATCATTACGACCGCCAAGGTCGGACCAGAGTCAAACTGTTTATAAATTTCGATGATGTTGACTATACATTTAGCCCACGTTGTTACTTCCCTTAGAACCATATTCACGCGAAGTTATATCTCCCGACTTCATTAAAGATCATATTGCCTTTTGTAATGTGTCTTCACCCTCACCGCTTGTGACCCTTTCTGGGCTACGGGGTTTCATAAACAAGTGTGTATATCGCATTATTTAATATTGACGTTGGCATTTGGGCTGATTATGAGCATGACACTCAGTGGGTCTCTCACAATCCAGTCTACACTTCCAGTCGCTTCTCAGCCCTTTGACGATCTTTTGAAACCTGATTGCCAATCTGCTGCACTGGTATCGCTGCCACCGCTCCCTTCCATATATATGCCGACCACACCGGAAGTTTTCCCGTCATTTTCTCTGCCTGGGTTTACTTCTTTACCACTCCCCCCTCGGCCTCAACCTTCTAAACCCCCACTTCCGCCTCGTCCGGGCACTTCGGCATCATCAACTCCTGCCAAACCTACTAGTGCACCCCGTATATCTAACCCCTTTGCTTCACTTTTTGGAAGGCCGCCTCCGCCCTCTCCCGCAACTACTTCTCCTTCTCCTTCTCAGATTTCACTGCCCAGCGATGATACACATAGCGCCGTGAGCGGGAGCATAGAGGTTACAGCATTCTCGGTTACCAAGAAGATTATCACAGAGACCCTTGGAAAGGAGCTTTCTAAGTTAATCAAGGAACACATCAAGAAAGGCCTGACAGATTGCCCGTCGTGGGTTGTCGATCGGGTTATTGAGTGAGCCTTGGAGGTTTGTCGGTTTAGGCGTCACATCTGACACGCCAAATACAGTTTCACAGGGCCGCTTCATCCTGTTCCAAGATCCCCTCCAAGTCTGCGTATAGATATACGTCGCGCATCGACAAGCTCACGCGCTTCTGATTCTAGTCGACAATTACCTTCAGTATTGCCCCCCTCCACGCAGCCGCTATCGGACCCGTCGGCCCTTTCTGACGCATTCCAGACATTTTACGCAACAATAGAGGGGGATCTCAGAGCTGGACCTGCAAGCAACCCACTTATAGGCTGGAGAAAGGAGGAGAAGCGGTTGAATCATGATGTTCAGGATCATTCAATTGCTCCAGGACAGAGCATCTTAAATGAGAGGATAGAGAACGAAAAAAAGGAGAATGTCGACAATGACAGCGAAATTAGGATCAGGGAGATACTTGAACAGGTTGAGAGCGTTATTTGTTGTACATTTTACGATCGGTTCGTGGCTACCTCAAACAATTCCTTGCATTCCCTTACTGATTGTTTGTCAAAGTGCATTCTGCCCACTTTCAGGTGATGATGCATCTCATGATGATGCATTAGCGAATCGCATTGCGGCTCTCAACATGCTGGACCTGAGTTTGGAACATCTCGGAGTAGAGATTCCAAGCGAGGCGACTAAACTGGATGTCCACAATGTTGTGAAAACATGCGGAGAAAGTGAGTGATACAGTTATGGCCATTCATTGAATGGCGTCCAATATCCGCCCCCGGTCTGGTAGTTCTGCAGCGTCTAGAGGACGTAGATTACCGTTCACCAGCGCGCAAGTCTGCCTTATTAGTAGAGGCTCACAAACATATCGTCGGTGCGTCGAAGCCTTCTAATGCTCCCTGTCAAATTATTTAGCGAAAAGTCCCTACTAGATGGACTCTCTCGCCTGCCTAAGCTACGGCTAAAACCCGATCATGAGTTTGAAGAGCAGGATCAGAAGACGCCGAAGGCGTCAGCATTCAGCAAAGAGGCAACACAAGAAGCTATGAACGAGGCCTCATCACCACCTACTGAAATGACACTCACAGTATCGGAAATCCCCGCAGAAGTCGGGCATCCTACAACAGACAGTGAGACCCTTATATCCTCCCCACAACCGGCAAGTCCAAGCATCCTTCCATACCCGAATTCTGATACTCCTGAATCAACCCACGCTGGAGGGAGTCATTCTGATAAGCTGGAATCACAACCACCTCGGTCATCCCCTCCTCCTCTTCCCCCGCGTCCCGGTTCCCCTGCCCATGTTTCCAGATCTTCCACGCCAACCACTGTTTCTGGAGACCTTCTTTTCCCCCTGCTTATCTTCTCTGTCGTGAAGGCCAACCCGGCGCACCTAGTTTCCCACCTACTATACACGCAGCGCTTTCGATCAAGGAGTATTGGAGGTCGGGAAGGTTATTGCTTGATTAATCTCATGGCCGTTGTAGAATTCTTGGAACATGTTGACATGAGCGCATTAGGACTTGGCGACAGTGAGCGAATTATGAGGTTTGTGACGTTTCGATTGGTAGGCTTTGGTGTTGATGCTAGAACTTGTTTACAGCACCGCGGCATTGAGTCCTATCCCACTTGCCCATGGACCTATTGACTCTGGCGTTACCTCTTCATCTCCCTTTTCAACACGCTTGGGAAAACGCATGAATCAGCAAGTTGAAGAACTAGCAGGTCTGGCAGGCTCAGCGAACAAAGTCATCACGGGTGTAGTCGATTCCTCCTTCGGCGTACTTCGAGGCTTCCTTGCCCCAAACCCCGAGCTATCCACACCGCACAACCAAGAACCAGACTCCGCGCCCTGGAACACAACACGGTCAGGCTTTGGATTGTTGAGACGAGGGTCTGGATTTTCGATCGCAAATGTCGCAGCGTCATTGCCTGGGGGCGGAAGGCCGAAGACCCCCGGAGGTGGCGCAGGAGAAGAGGGACAGCAGCTCATCGAAGTGTCGTCTCGTCCTGGTTCCATCAAGGAGGTGGACATGGGGGATGAAGAAGATGACGGAGATACGTCAACCTCGAGCGTTGTGACTGAAGATGATTCACCCGACCGGGGAGATTCTAGGAGTGTCAGGAGCTTCTCGAGTATGATGAGTCGGGAAAGTCGTGACCGAGATCGAGATCGTACGGACGGGAAAGAAAGGATGAGTCTGACCGATCGTTTGGCAAGTATGTCTGGGCGCGCAAGATTCACGGCTTCTCCAGTTGAGCACTCTGGATCCAAGGTGAGTCTTGGAATTTATAATTGTTCCTTTTGGATGTGTGATGTGTGATGTCTATATAGGCATCGCCTCCTTCCTCGAGACCGACGTCACGGCCATCGTCGTGGCTACCCCCTCCCTCGACACAATCAGACTTACCATCACTCGCAACCATGACCCTTTCACATCCAAAGATCCGAGTCCCTCCTCCGAACCGACGCTTCCTAGAATGTGCTGAGCAAGATATACGTATTGGTGAGGTGGGAGAGCTGCTGCGTGAGTATCGTCGAATGGTGCAGGCTTTGCGCTCGACTGGTGCTTTTGATGATCCGTCATGATACTTGTGATTGTATTTATGTCCCAAAAGGGTTTCAACTCTTCCACACCTACTAATATCTTCCCAACCGTTAACTAATGTCTGTGGTGCTACAAAGATACCAGATTCTCGACATTCGTGTGTTATGATCAGAATCTGTACCTGGCAGTATTGTTCCGCATATATGAACCTGTGATATAATACTACTTTAAGCTGGAGCTTATGCAGAGTAATCGTTACTAGATACACATGAAGAGCGTAGAGTCGCTGGCAAACCTTACCGCAGGCATTCAGGACTAGCGGTCGGGAGGGCGGCATGGCCCTTAGTTTTCGGGCGGCGTATGAATATGGGAACTCCCGCCAGTTACTTGTTAGATGTAGATGGTAGAAGATCAACTTGTACTTGACTTGACTAGCGATGTCTCAGAAAAATAAGTATACAAAGTTGTAACACCTGTAACTACGGGATTGGAGCGGCGATGGATCGGACTTATAATGGGTTCAGTTATGTCAATATTACTGACTGGACGGCATTGGGAGTGGGGGGTGTTATAAAATGTTTTAAATATGTGTGTGGATCTATATAACTGTGTAGAATATAGTTGCGTGAGCCTGATGTCCGGGGCTGATGGGCCGAGTTGCTGGGTCTGAGTGATGAACAGCGCCGGCTTGAGGATATGTACAATCCTTCTGAGGCATAGGTATCGGATATATTAAATAATAGTATTTCAATGATCTATGAGTGATATATGAGAGCTTAGAGGCAAGAATTTTAGTAATGGTGATTGTTTTGATGGTTCTGGCACAGGCTATGATTGAGTGCAAGGAATATGAAATCTAGTGATTCAAAGTGCTAGATACTAACTACTTATACATTTATCTAACCAGAATAGCTGATGTGAGATTCAGGGAGGAATTTGGTGGTGTGAAGGGTGGAAAATGATATGGGGGAAGTGAGATTGGTATATATGGGAGGGCCATTACTGGCCAGCAGTGCAATGAAGGGTTGGAAAGTAGTTGGATGGTGTGTAGGTCATGTTGGTATTCATGGGGTGTATTCTGGTATCAAATATCCAGTGGTCCAGTCTGGTTTGGAGGTATTTGGGACCTGGAGTGAGCAGAACATGGCTGGATGAGTGAATAGACACTCAATATTCATCTGTGTAGGTCTGTAGTATCTTATGCAGATTCCAAGCTACTAAAGGTACTTAGTTCTGAGAAGTAATGGAGGCATGAGGTTAGGTTGAATATGCTAAGGGGTTTCAACATGGGTTCCTGATGCAGGTGATGGTGACCTGGAAACTTGGCACTTGGATGTTGATGGAGAGTGGAGTGAGGGATCAATTGGCAAAAATTCAGAAATGTTGATCTCTAAGCATGGAGATATGTCACAATAGTAACACTACTAATGTGAAGCTGTATAAAACAGTGAGTACAAGTCTAGAGTGATGTAATTTGCTATAGGCTATGTGTGAGTGAGTGCAGACTAAGTTCTGACTCTGAGTGAGTGTACTAAATTCTAACTATTGTAATGTACAGGTAGTACTACAATATTTATACAAAATTTTTGCAGATAATCAGCAAAAAATGATCTTGACTCAATAGGGTAGTCAATGCATGTAGATGACAGGTAGTGGTCAGGTGGGTGAATTGTCAGAGAACTTTGTGTAAAAATAATGTGAGGTTGAGTGTTGAAAGCTTTTATATGATAGGGGATTGACTCTGGAGAAGCAGGAGAAGCATAATGAAAAGTAAGTTGATGATAGAACAGATAGATCCTAGCCCTCAAATTGGGCCTGGACAACAGATGAAAGATTGAGAACCTCAAGTAAATAGAACTAAGTGCATCGCAGAACTGAACTAATAGTAAGGACAAAAAGGCGCAAAGTATATTTTGTGTTATGCTAACTATAAGTAATAGTCTGTAGTCTATAAGGAGTAGACATGTGAAAAATTTGAGCCCTTGGCTCTTTAGGGGTCAACTTTGCTAGCTAGATGAAGTAGAATAGAAATAAGAGTGATCTGATCAGTAGTGATGAAAAAGAAAAAGAACTGACACTATAATCTAAGTAGTGTGGTACACATCTGAACACGTGTTGTCTCTAACTATGCACAAATGTACGCCTTGGATAGTACTACACATATAAATGCACCTCAGTGAAAAGTCTGAGCCGATGAAGTAAGTTGTAAGATCAAAAAGTCCATGAAGGGAAGTTGAATGATAAAAGAGGAATGATAATAGCTAGAATGTCCATTGGAATGACAGAATAGAGAAAATAGTTCTTTGAGTCCTTTTCTTACTTATAATGACACTTTGGTCAGGAGATACAAAGCCCTTTGCAACATGGAATGGTAATTGTAATCAGTGAATCATGTCATTTAAAACAATAGAAAGAAAAAGAAAAAAAAAACATTGAAATTCCTCAAATATATGTTTGTAAGGAGACTTGTGCCCTCTGTACCCTATTACTTGGACAGCTGTTCAATGAATACACTTAGTATTCTGTTCCACCTGCATTCCATGAGTTCTGATGCTTTTGTGCATCTTTTTATCACATTGACTTCACAATTCCACTTTTGCAGATCCCATTAGTGTGTGATTCATTCCTCAAGGGTGCACTCAAGGAGCACCAAGTTGCAGGCCTTGTTCTCTCAACAAATGAAGGAATGGGAGAAGAAGTATGGCAAACAGTATTGTGCTCACCTGGAGCATTGGATGCAGAACTCATTGGTGCAGATGTAGGCCTCTGTTGGGCTTAAGAGTCAGGGCACTAACATCCAGCATCAGTCCAATGGTGATTTCTTAATTATTCACAACTAATTTAGTTGTGCGAAGCATCCAAATTGATAGAACCCCCCAAAGTGCCATCTTTGCATATGTCCTTTGGAGAAAACATTATATTTTTGAAACTGGCTACAGCAACCAAAATATATATTCAGTGTGTGATTACATGTGATGAGGTTTAACATGCTAAGCTTTTAATGAGCAAATACTTGCTGGAATACAAATTAGTGAGTAATATTAAAGATTATGGAACCATATGCAGAGCTGACTGAGCTGGTATCAGCTTAACATGGCTAATAGATGTACAGCATCAAAAAATGAAGTCAAATCACCACTATGTTGTCCATCTGCCTGCCCAGATCCTTGATTATGGGCCTGTCTATGGTTTTTGGTATTTTCTGGGCAAGTACCTCAACAAACTCCTAAAAGGCTTCAAGTCAAATAATTGGGGTGGGGGTCAACTTGAGGTTAGTATGGCCCATGAGTGGGGCTGCAATGTTCAGTTGCAAGAAATTGTAAGTGACATTTTTTCCTATCTAGGTCATTAACTAGTTACTGTGTTGTGATAAACATCAATATATATATTCCCTAAGTTGAGCCATTAACACTCCACTATTATGTGATCACTAATTCCATGTTACACTGAGGTAACACACCATTAGCATCAGTGCAATTTACTGATCAGAATGACATTGAACACATGTGAGCATATGACCTCACAAGTGTCTTGTGTGATTGGGGAGCATGACACCCTGACCAGAGACTAGGTGTCTAATCAAACAGATTTAGCATGATTAAACATATGTAATCACCAGGGCAACAGGCCACTCAAACACAATGCTACACCATTCAGAAGATAAATACAAGTGGGTGAGCTTACAATTACAGGGAGGAACATGGTCCCTAATCCCTTGTACATGTCTGCAGAAATACCACCTCCTAATGGATCACCAACCTGTTTGGAGGGTGGTCAAATCTTTTTAAGAGGGGCATATATGTCTTTTATACTTATTATTAGATAAAAAGAAATAGATATTAGAGGGGGTACTAAAGAGTATATTGGAATTTATAGGATATACCTAACCCTAACCCTAAAAGCTCAAATTCACTTGGCAGCTCTGCTGTATCCACTTCCATATATTTATATCTGTAATATCTTTTATTATATCTTATACTAATCTTCTTACACAATTAGTACTAGAATCTATCATACATATCATCTCTTTCATATCTTTGTGATATGTACCATATACTTCTGTATATCCTAACTGTCTATACCATTACAACTGTTTATATAATAATATAATATATCATTTCATCCAAGATGTATATACTCATACAGAAGTTTTATACTAATCAGGATCATGTCATAACTATAGTATTACAACATTCATATATATTAGAAATAGCAGTTTTATAATATGTGCTATATATGTTCTTACCTCATAGTACATAGACTTTATGAATACCCTCCTTTGGCTGGCCTTCCCACAAATGCTGGCATTTCAAACTTCAGCATCAGAAAAAGTCTGAGAGTGGAAAGTGATCAGACATAATTTACCTTTAAAATTGAACATAGAGAGGATAGCACCAAGGGCATAGTCCAAGGCATTGGTCTCAACAACCGAAGGTTGGTTGGGAATCCAAGGCATAAGGATTGGGGCTAGAGTGAACATGTTTTTTTAAATAATTGAACAATTTCTGACATTCTTCAGTGAAAGCCCATGGTGTGCCTTTCTGGGTAAGCCAAGTGAGGGGAATGGTTATGTCCAAGTAATTGTGAATGAAATGACAGTAGAAGTTGGCAAAACTGAGGAAAGATTGGATGTCTCTAACCTTCCAAGGTTTGGGCCATCCCTGGGTTGTCTGTACTTTGTCACAGGCCATGGTAAGTCCATTGGTAGATAGTATAAAACTGAGGAATTCTATGGAGTCTCGGTGCCATTTGTATTTGCCTGCTTTGACATAGAGGCTGTGTTTATGGAGCCAGTGTAGTACTTCATGGATGTGTTCCCTGTGCTGAACGGGGTGGGGTCATCAGAGTAGATGAGAATATCATCAAGTTAGACAATAACACATTCATCTAATAAATCTCCTAGGACATCATTCATGAAACATTGAAAATCAAGGGGCCATTGGTAAGACCAAAAGGCATGATCAGCCATTCAAACAAACCATAACAGGTTCAGAATTCCATCTTCCATTCATCTCCTTTGGCTACCCTGACTAGATGGTATGCATGCCAAAGATTGATCTTAGTGTAGATACAAGCTTTGCAAGGCATGTCTAATAAGTTAGTAATCAGGGGAAGTGGATATTGGTCCTTCTTTGTGATATTATTGAGAGCTCAGAAGTCTACACAAAGCTGAAGTGTGCCATCCTTCTTTTGATGAAAAGGACAGGAGCCTCGTGTGGAGACCAAGTGGGCTGAATGAAACCCATGTTCAAGTGCTCAGCAATGAATTCTTGAAGTGTAGTGAGTTCCAAGGTCAAGTGTGAGTACAACAGAGGTTGAGGAGGTGTAGCTCCCTCTTCCAAGTTGATTTTCAGGTCATAGGTTCAGTGGGGTGGCAAGGCATCAGCCTTGGCTTTACTGAAGACATTGGTGAAGTTGTGATACTCCCCCAGGACCTCTTGCAGATCCATCTGTTTGGGGGTGAATGACACCAAACAGGCCAAGATGTTGGCCATGGCAAGGTTCAACTGGAAACACTGGGTACCTTCCATTCTACAAGTGTATGCAAATGCAGTTGCATTGATTAAGGCAACCTTGGGTGCTTCAAGCTTTGGGGTGGGCACTGCAAGGGGTGCAGGGTTTGGGATGGACTCAGCTGACATAGCATGAGCCAAAACTGACAGAGTGCCCAAAGGAACACCCAGGAGGGTTGTTCGGAATGTAAAACTGCCCAATACCCAATCAATCAACAGATTGTAGCGGGTGAGCCAGTTGTGTCTGAGAACTACCAAAACAAATGTATCTAAAGGGGTGACATAAAAATATATGGAATGGGTGTGACCGTGGGGGAATTGGATAGATATAACTACTGATTCAGTGATCATTGAGTTTGTACTACCATCAAATAGATGAAGCAGTATAGATGAAATAGACCATGTTTTCAAGTTGTATTTGTGAACAAAAATGGAGTCAATGAAACAATGTGTAGAACCAGAATCTACTAGAGCTTTGAAAGATACATGAGGGATAAGGTCAGAACATAAACAAACTACAAGAGACATAGAATCTGAAAAAGTGGAAGCATTGAGTCTTACCTCCCTTTGCATGCAACCCAAGTCAACACAACCCTCAGAATGCATAGAGGCTGAAGGGTTGCTGACTATTTTATCACCTTGGAGGCCTTGGCCAAATTTTCAGCTTTACCTTCAGAGGCCTTCCCATTGGAAGCCTTAGTGGCTTGTCCTCTTGTGGACAATGAGCAGTTGCACATGATGTGATCTCCCTTGCCACAAAGCAGCCACAGGTCATTGTCCATGTGATGGTGTTATTCCTATGGGGTAAGCTTGCTATCTTTCCTGAGCTTATCTGTAAGGTTGGGTTTCTTAGGCTGCTGGGTGGCCTTCCTCTTCGGCTTGTCCTTCTCTGTTGACAGATTGGAGTTGGACTTGGGCTGGGTGTTAGAATTGCCAGCTGGCGGCTAATGGTCAGGGGCAGGGTTGGCTTGGTTCATTTTCTCGTTCTTGGCCTTGGGTCTTGGGGCCAAGTGACTCTCATGAGAGAGTTCAGATTGGCATTCCCAATACCTTTGGTTGATTTTCTGAATGAGGTTGCAAAGTTCATCCAAGCCTTGCAGTTTGTTGAAATGTACTGTCTCATCCTTGGTTCTCTTTGGGAGTGTGATATACACCCTCCAGTAGAGAGCCTGGTTGTTGTGCTGAAGTAATGATGTGAGTCAGTAGAATTCAATGAAAAAATGGGTGGCCTTGTGATTGTCCTTCATAACCAATTGTTCGAGTTTAACCTCAGTGTTGGCTTTGAGATTGTACAGACTAAAGTTGATGTAGAGTTCATCAGTAAACACTTCAAAGTCACTTAACCAGCCAGGTTCATTTCTCTCATTGGTTGTGTAGGGCTTGAAGTAGTCAAGAGCCATACCTTTCAAGAAAGACAGTACATAATTGACCTTGGCTGGATCATCTATAAACAAATTTGGCCTGGAATGGAAATTGAGCCTGCATTGGAGTAAGAAACCTCTGAGTTTCTTTGGGTCCAAACCGTCAAATTGATTGGGTTCCTGAAGCTTAGCTTTGGAGGGTTCTTGTCTGCCATCATTGACAATGTCTGCAAGCCTAGTCATTGCATTAAAAAATGCCATGATGGGCTCCTGGTCATGCAGTGCAGGGCCTTTCCTGAGATTAGGGTTGGGTGGGGGTTTGTCTTCTGTGCCATCTGGGGTGCTGTTGTTGGGGTTGAAGGGTTCACTTGGATCACCATCTCTGGGGTTCTGGGATGCTTCCAAACATCCTTGAGGTTCCTCGGAGCCCTCATCAACAATATCTTCAATGTGGCCTCTGGGAGCAACTCAACAAACTGGTCCTGGCAACAGATTCTGATAACGGTTACAAAATGGGGGGCTTTCTTGGAGTGGGATGGATTCTGTCCTTGCTCTGCAAGACTGGATGGTCAGAGTTAGTCTGCTAGCATTGTGTACTGAAGATCTGGTTGCTGGTGGCATAATGTAACAGCTGAACATAGCAGTTCTGATATACTGTTAAGATGCCAACTGACAGGTGGTACCGAGATACTTGGCTAAAGGCTGAGGTGGGGTTGGGTCAGAGGGACTTGGCTTCAACTTATAGTGTTGCACCCATGTGACCATCTATCCCTATATTTTGAATGGGAGGCCCAAAGGCCTAGGCTATTGATCTATTTATGGAGGAGGACATACAACTTAAGGGGGGGATACTTTGTTGATATCAGAACTGAACTAACATACATGTGAGGAATGGACTTATATACTAGAGAGTGATATGGAGATTGGGGAGTGGGTGATCAAGTGGTCACATGATATGGGCAGGGTGGGATGTACTAAGAATAAGGAAAGAGTAATAAAAGATATGTAGCAATGGTATAGGTGTGTGTCTGAGTGTGAGTGAAGTACTCTAAGGCTAGAGGCCTGAGGTACATGGTCTGAAATCCTGAGGCATGCCAAGATCCAAGGTGGAACAGGGATCTAACAGCTCACTAGTTAGATCCTTGAGATCTAATACCAAAGCTCCAGATCCCTAGACCTCTGGACTTCAAAGTAACTATAGTAACTATTGTATTCCATTCTTATCCTTGTTATATGCCTTATCAAGTATAATTCCCATTCACAACCCAGAGTAGGATTGCTTGTGCCTTGTTTGATCCAACCTCTGATCCAACTCCAAACTCTGCTTATTATACTACTTGTATATCCTTCTTGTTCTACATTTATGTCCTTCTTGTTATATGCTCTCAGAATACAATTAGGATATGAGGTATTAATAGTCCTCCAATCTTGTATCAGTTCTTTAGTTCAAATATTGACTAATTTCCCCATTACCAACCTCCTGTCTTCTCACATTACTATCTCCATAGTTAGATACTATTAGTAATACCTCTGAGTCCAAACCTCCAGATAACCTCTGAACCTCCAATCTCCGAAATTAGGGATCAAATGATAGTGGGTGGCACAACACATAAGCTGAAGCCAAGTCCCTACCCCCCTCACACCCTCTCAAAGTCCAACCTCTGGGCATCTGACCTTCAAAATTCGGGGTAACATCTGTGAACTTAACATCACTCCAGGTCCCATATACCTCCAAACCAGACTGGACCACTGGATATTTGATACCAGAATACACCCCATGAATACCAACATGACCTACACCCCATCCAACTACTTTCTAACCCTTCATTGCACTGCTGGCCAGTAATGGCCCTCCTATATGTACCAATCTCACTTCCCCCATATCATTTTCCACCCTTCACACCACCAAATTCCTCCCTGAATCTCACATCAGCTATTCTGGTTAGATAAATGTATAAGTAGTTAGTATCTAGCACTTTGAATCACTAGATTTCATATTCCTTGCACTCAATCATAGCCTGTGCCAGAACCATCAAAACAATCACCATTACTCAAATTCTTGCCTCTAAGCTCTCATATATCACTCATAGATCATTGACATACTATTCTCTAACATATCCAATATCTACTGCCTCAGAAGGATTGTACATATCCTCAAGCCGGCACTGTTCATCACTCAGACTTAGCAACTTAGCCCATCAGCCTCAGACATCAGATTGGGCTCATATAACTATATTCTACACAGTTATATAGATTCACACATATATTTAAAATATTTTATAACACCCCCCACTCCCAATGCCATCCAGTCAGTAATATTGACATAATGTGATCACTTAACCTATTATAAGTCTGATTGTCAGGGTTTCCCTTCTTACTCTTTCTAATCCTTACCACTCATTACCTTCTATCATGTCCCCATTCTTCCTCTGAGTCATTTCCTCATCTGTATTTCTTGATTTCTACCTAGTTAGAGAACTGATCACTTTAATTATGTAATTAGTGCCTGTCATTAGTTTACTTCCATGCCAGCATAGAGGTGTCATCCTAATCTATAAGAACACCTCTGTGCTAGGTACATGAATCCCTGTATTTCTTGGATAATATGAGAACACCTCTGCATTAGCTATCATCTGCAACCTTTTAAGATTGCTTATTGAACATATGAATCATACTCAATATGCTTGGCCATCAGAATCCTCACACTGATCCATTGTGTTAAGACCGGGTCTTCGTGTGGGACCTCGGGGGGGCTCGGACCGAGCTTAACCGAGGGGTACTAGTAAGGGTTAGGCTTCAGCTTATGTGCTGCGCCATCCACTATTACACGGGCCCT
>QFFB01001339.1:0-12463 GCA_003316465.1 Ramaria cf. rubripermanens
CCTGTTGCGGTTTGTCGATGGCGACCGACTGTCCGCCGCACTTCCAGCCTTCAGAGCAGCTTGTCGACATCGGCCAACAAACTGCATTTGCTGTCAGGTGCCTGGCTGCCATTCCTCCATGGAACAAGACTGCAGCGGTCTGCAGCCAGCTCGGCCTGAGACTTGATGCTAGGAATGGGTACTGCGCATCGAGGACGCCGCGCCATAGAGAGGGGGTGATGTCAGGGGACGACTTCTAAGTAGTCCCTCCCTCTTTATTTCCTTCTTGTTCCCTTCTTTAGTTACCCTTCCATTCCCTGTGTCCATTCTCCTTCGTTGCATTTCCCTGTTACTGTCACAGTCACCTAGCTACATAGGTAGTTGCTTAGGTAAGGGAGCTCCAGCCTTTTCTCTTCTGGACCTCCCTCACCAGGTATGCAGTTATTGTATCTAGTCCTCCATTATATATACTTACCTTCTGGACCTCCCTCACCAGAATCTGTGTGATTTCCACAGATTCTTGAGGTTGCCCTTACACAGCTGTTCTGCAGTACTAGGACACAACTGGCTCACTTGCTTCAATCTGTTGATTGACTGGGCTTTGGGCAGTATCTTGTTCCATGCTCCATTACAGGCTGAATCTTTGGCACTAACAGAGACAGTAGCTTCAGCTCCAATCTCATCCAAAACTCCGACCCCACTCATTGCTCTGAAGATCGCTATTGTAAGGGCAATGTAAGGGCAACCCTCGTGCACCATGGAAGTCACGTTGTCACACAGGCTGACAGAGGGGAAAACCAAAGTCTACATAAATCAAGTAGATATACAATGGGAGGGGATCTCACCTGACAGAGAGGAAAACCGAAGAGAAAAGTCTAAGGCCCCACACTGCCAGTGAGCCCATATTATACTACGCTTAACTACAGTCAGGGTCGACACTCAGTACGTACTAACCCTGCATGCCGCGGATCTCCGCTCAACCCTGGATGTTGTACGTGAGTCATTTCACCTCCAGAGCTGCTCCGAAAGTGGAAGTGGGTTGGAGTGTTGGGTGCATATATGCATCATACCCTCAGAATCAAGCATAATATATTACAAGACCTTTTTTCGGTGGATGTTTCTTGATAGGATATTCAAGAGAGGTTCAAATGATTTTTCTGTGATTTTTCTGTATTTTTATCTCGCCTGATTTGCGAGATCTACTGATTTTTTGTATCACTATATGTCATGTGTACCTAGAGTTCGGCTCAAACCGATGGTTCGGTCGCCGAACGAGTATGGGCGCTTAAGCGCCTGTTGGGCAGTATATGCGGGTAAGACATATACTCGCATACACCCTTCCTCCTCAGTGCTTGACAGTCACTGAGGAGGTGAGTCCATTATAATTTCTTTATATTTTCTGTACTAATTACCTTGTAGTTAATTTTTTTAGGTAGTTTCTCTGAATATACTTAGTGCTTGACAGTCACTGAAGAGTTAATTTATTTAGCTTCCTCAAATCTCTGAACTTACTGCACAGAGTTGCTCATAACCCCTTCACGGAGTTCAAAACTCCGACCTTCGGAGGTGTGGGAGTGCGGAGCTTCAGAGTTGTAACTCCGAAGCTTTGGAGGTGGGAAATGGGGTGTCCCCTGACATCACCCCCCCTCTAGCGTGCTGCATCCTCGAAGCACGGGACATAAGGGATTGGAAGGCCATTGAACGAATCCAGCATGGGGCACCAGGGTGCATCCGATAGAACTCTCAGAGTTTGTCCGGGGCAGCGACATCTTGCTCCGGAACCCATAAATTTTCCTCGTACCCATACCCTTCCCATTTCACAAGGAACTGGAGGCAACCCCTTGTGAATCGGCTGTCTAGAATTCATTCCACCACGTAGTGTTCCTCTCCATCTACCATTTCTGGTGGGGGCGGCGGACGAGCCCTCCGACCCAGGATCAGATCGTCCGGAGTTGGAAGTAACTTGACTACATTGAAGACAGGGTGGAGTCGGGACATGGAGGCCGGAAGTCGGAGGCGATATGCATTCCGGCCGACCTTCCGCATTATCATGAAGGGGCCGAGGTAGCGGTGGGCGAGCTTCTGCGAGGGGCGCGTAGTGCAGATGTCGCTCGCATCTAAGTACGCCTTGTCTCCGACTTGGTACTCCGGTGCCAGAATTCGGCATCGGTTATAGTACCATGCCATGTCATCCTTGGCCTTTGCAAGAGCGGACTTGGCCTCTGTGAGGGTCGAGTCCATTCGGTCTCGGAACTCATTGACCGTTTCCAGCCGAGACTCAGCCTAGTGCGGTTCAAATCCCATCCGTGGGTGTCTTCCAGAGTCGAGCATGAAGGGAGTTTGCTGTGTGGCGGAATGTATGTGGTTGTTGTACTGGAATTCCACCAGCAGAAGCAGCTCATCCCAGTCATCTTGTATCTCGTTGACAAAGAGGCGGAGGTACTGCTCCAGCTCCTGGTTGACTCGTTCCGTCTGTCCATCGCCCTGTGGATGGTAGGCCGTAGTTGCAGCCAGCTTTATTCCGAGCAGGCGGTAGAGCTCTCGTGTCAGTTCCGCTACGAACTGCGGACCTCGGTCCGAGACGACTTGCTTCGGAAGTCTGTGATGTTTCCAGACATGTGCAAGGAATAAGCGGGCTGCTCCGAGGGCAGTGATCATCGTGTGCGTCGGAATGAAGTGAGACACCTTGCTCACCAAATCCACAATGTTCATGACCGCATTGTAGCCATGGGACTCCGGGAGTTCGACAATGAAGTCGATACTGATGGTGTCCCAACGGAACTCCGGGATCAGGAGCAGAACTAGCTCTCCGACAGGTGGGTGCTGTTGGGCTTTGGTCCGGAGGCAGAGGTCGCACGTCTTTACATACTGACCAATGTAATGAGACATCTGTGGCCACCAGTAATTCCTGGCAACTAGCTCCAGTGTCTTCCATCTGCCGGCGTGTCCTGCCACTCGGGTGTCATGATGCTGGGACACAATGCGTCGGCGGAGGTCCCTTCCATCCGGAACATAGACTTTGCCTCGGAAGTGGAGCAGGCCTTCGCGTCCGACCACTCTGCTGCTCGGACTGACTTCGAATGGCCCTTTCGGAGTTCTTCCACCGCCTTTACCACCGACTCTTCCTTCTCTCCGTCTTGGACCTCCCTCTGGATGTCTCGGAGCGTCTCCGCCTCTGCTCCGGTGGCTGTTACTCCTTCGAGGGCATGGATTGCGAAGAGGGCTGGGGGGAGCATGGTCATGTCTGCATTATCTCCGCCTCTGCTTCCGTGATCCGCTTGGTGGGACAGTGCATCGGACTTGCCCATGGAGCGGCCCGGGCAGTGGTGGAGCGCAAAGTTGAACCGGGACAGGTGCAGGGACCACCGAGCCTGCTGTCGGTTCAGTTTCTTTGATGTGCGGAAGTACTCTAAATTCTTGTGGTCCGTCCAGACCTCAAACCGACACGGAGTGCCCTCGAGATAGTGCCTCCACTCCTCCAACGCACGGATGATCGCCAGCATCTCCTTGTCATGGATCTCGTAGTTCCGCTCAACCGGACTGAGGCTTTTGGAGAAGAAGGCGATCGGATGGCACTTCTCACCACCGTCCGAGGACTGCTGTGACAGGACTGCTCCGGTGGCTGCGTCAGAGGAGTCCACTTCGACACGGTAAGGGGAGGAGTCGTCCAGGAAGGCAAGGACAGGGGCGGAGGTGATTAGCTTCTTCAGCATGTCAAAGGCAGCCTGTTCCGGCCCTCCCCATTTCCATCCAACATCCTTCTTGGTGAGGTCAAACAGGGCACGGGCATGATGGGAGAAGTCCTTGATGAACCTCTGGTAGAAGTTGACAAATCCGACAAAGGATTGGACCTCCTTCTTGTTCCAAGGTACGGGCCACTCCGCCACACCGGAGACCTTGACTGGGTCCATCTCCACCGAGTCCTCCGAAACGATCACTCCGAGGTACTCTATCCAGAGGCGTTCGAACTCGCACTTCTCCGGCTTGAGGTACAACTTGTGTTCTCGGAGACGCTCTAACACTCTTCGGACTATCCTCCGGTGTTCCGACAGTGTCTTGGTGAAGATGAGAATGTCATCTAGGTAGACGCAGACGACCCCTTCCGCTATCATGTCTCGGAAGATGTTGTTCATCATCGTCTGGAATGTGGCTGGGCTGTTCATGAGGCCAAAGAACATGACCTGCGGCTCAAAGAGTCCTCGGTTGGTGCAGAAGGCAGCCTTCCACTCATCCCCTTCACGAATCTGGACGTTGTTGAAACCCCCTCGGACATCCAGCTTGGTGAAGTACCTTGCCCCTCGGAGTTGCGTGATCAGTTCGGAGACGAGTGGAATTGGGTACCGGTTCTTGATTGTGACAGTGTTCAAGGCTCGGTAGTCTTGCACAAGTCAGAGCGAGCCGTCCTTCTTCTTGATGAAGAAGACCGGAGATGCCATGGGTGACTTTGACGGATGGATCCTTCCAGTGCAGAGATTCTCCTGGAGGAAGGCATTGAGCTCCACCTGCTCCCTGGGCGACAGCAGGTAGACCTTACAGTTGGTGGGTTTTGACCCGGGCTCCAACTCGATGGCGTGGTCCCAGAGCTTCCGCTCCAGCAAGGCATCGAACAACTCTTTGGCAAAGACATCTTCGAACTCTAGGAGGTACTCCGGGATCTCCGTCTCCGGTTTTGCACACCTCTGCGAAGCCTTTGCAAGCCTTTGTGAGGTTGTTCCGGATGCACGGATGTGCTCCATTTCCAGCGGAGGGTTCACGTACAGCAAGCAATCCCCTTCCGCTAGCGTGTCCTCTGGACCGAGGCAGACAACGTCAGAGTCAGACTCGGACTCGGATTCAGACTCGGACCATTCCTCCGATCCCTCCTCCGAAAGGAGTGGGTGAGGGCCGGAGTGACATGTTTGTATGATCTGTTCTACCCTTCGGTGCTCTTGACGTTCCTCACGCACCTCGGACTGGCACGTATGACACTTGGCCGGACATCGACTCATTGCCACCTCCCGCGTCTGCCAGTTGATCTCCGGGTTGTGCTCTCAGAGCCAGGTGAACCCGAGGATGATATCCTGCTTCCCAAGACTTGTCACTGCGAAGGAGGTGCGCTCTGTATGTCCATTGTAACGGAGAATTGTGTCTACGATCTCCGTGATGGACCCTGCCTCGTTAGGGCTTCCGTCTACATTGAACACTGGGATGGCACGTTGGAGTTTCCGAGTAGTCAATCTGTTCTGCTCTACATAGTCACGGTCCATAAACTGGCCAGTGGCCCCGCAGTCTACTAGTGCAGGTCTGGACTTGACTTCCGCGGTATCGGTGGTCTGGATCTCCACCTTGATGACTAGGGACTTAGGACCGGGGGTAGCAGCTACAACGTACCGTTTCGGGAGATGTTTTTCCCAAGACCGGAGGCGGAGTTGACGGGGCGTCGGAGCTGACTTTGGTGTGGCTTTAACCGGAGTTCCTGTATGAAGTGAAGGGAGTGGGGGGTTCTCATTCTCTACTTCAAGACAGGCAAACCGATTATGTACATGCAACAGGGGCACACATTTCACCTGCTGCGTGTTACAAAATCCGACACTTCCTCCGTCTCTGGGGTGTCGTACTCCGGACCTCCGGGACCATCTTCTGTGGGGCATGCTCCATTGACGTCTGCTAGTGCAAGGAACTCCAGGAGGAGCTCCAGCTTCTCTTCTGTGGTCATGGATCTGATGTTGAAGGCTTGGGGGCATTCTCGGGCATAATGGCCTAGCTGTCAGCATCGGAAGCATACGACAGCTGGGCTGTTCCTTCCGCGTGTGCGGTCTACGTCCATCAGAGCAGGACCATCCTTCGGAGGTGGGGGGCTGAAGTTCCGAGTGGAGCCGAGCGGAGTGAAGCTCGGAATCGTCCTCCGCATCAGAGCGAGCATAACTCCGGATTTGGATGGAGGTGGAACCGGACGCACAGAGTTGCACACTATGTTTCGGCTTGTTTCCACAAACACCTCGTTTGCCTCCCTGTTCCGGGACACCTTGCATGCAGCTTCATACCACCCTTCCGGATCATCGAACTCCAGAGCCCCATCCCCGAGAAGTGCAACTTGATTCTGGAGTACCAGATCAAGTCCGCGTCGGAACTTGATGACAATGGTCTTGTCGTCATCATATTCCGCAAGGTCAATGAGCTCCTGGAAGCGATCAATGTAGTCGTCAACCGGATCCTTGGACTGGTACCAGCTTGTTCCTTCTAACTTTGTGAGAGCTGTGAGCTGCTCGTTCTTTGGACAGAACTGGTCGGAAAACATCTTCTCAAATGCATCCCAGTCTTGGAAGTAGTTCCCTTTGCCTTTTGTTTCGTGTTGGAGTACCTTGTTCGCAAAGCAGGCTGCACGGTCTGACTTGAAGAAGGACAGCGCCCAGTGGATGCGTGCTTGGTCGTTCAGGAAGAGGTCTCCGGGAATAGCGAAGTAGATGCAGCAGGTGTTGAAGAACACACGTCCCTTCTCCCGATCTCCGTCGAAGTCCGATGGAGTTGCAGGTTTGACCTTCGTCAGCCTCGCAATCTTCCTCTGGTCCGGACCCCCGGTGTCATCTTCGGACATCTCTTCTGGTTTCGGTGTTTCTAAACTTGGCCCAGCTCATGCCGTGTTTTCACTATGCCTCGGTCCATCTAATTTAGCCAGAATAGCTTGTAGTGTTGCTTCAATTGCATCGGTCTTAAGTCGGTTCTGCATCAGCTCCTTCTCCATATTTCGGATGCGGTCTTCTGGACCCATCTCGGAAGTCGGAGGAGCGTGGGACACTTGTTCCAAGGTGGGGAACTCAACGAGGGAAGAGGGGCTGTCGTACGCCGTGTGCACGGAAGAGGTTGCGAACTCCGAGTTGCTATCTCCAATTCCGAATGCACCTATGGCTGCTACAGCACGTGGTACGACCCCCGGCTTCCTAGTGAGAGACTTTTCTGCTGTAAGGGCAACCCTCGTGCACCGTGGAAGTCATGTTGTCACACAGGCTGACAGAGGGGAAAACCAAAGTCTACATAAATCAAGTAGACATACAATGGGAGGGGATCTCACCTGACAGAGGGGAAAACCGAAGAGAAAAGTCTAAGGTCCCACACTGCCAGTGAGCCCATATTATACTACGCTTAACTACAGTCAGGGTCAACACTCAGTATGTACTAACCCTGCATGCCGCGGATCTCTGCTCAACCCTGGATGTTGTACGTGAGTCGTTTCACCTCCAGAGCTGCTCCGAAAGCGGAAGTGGGTCGGAGTTCGAAACTCCGACCTTCGGAGGTGTGGGAGTGCGGAGCTTCGGAGTTGTAACTCCGAAGCTTCAGAGGTGGGAAACGGGGTGTCCCCTGACAGCTATGATCAATGCAGCAGCATTTGCTCATGTATCCAGAATGGAAGACACGCAAACATTCCAGCTCCTTGTCTCTAGACCGGACAAGCTCAACTCAGACAAAACTCCAGTCGATATGAGCGGCATCCCAGAAGAGTACCATGAATACACGGATGTCTTCAGCAAGACCAAGGCCAACAAGCTTGCATCCCATCGGCCTTATGATCTCAAGATTGAACTGGAAGGGACGACACCACCATTCAGTCTGATCTATTCCCTCTCCCAAAAAGAACTCAAGACCCTCCAATATTTCCTGGAAGAACATCTAACCCAGGACTTCATCCACCCCACTCGGTCCCCGTGTAGTGCTCTGGTGGTCTTCGCCAAGAAAAAAGATGGTTTGCTCCACCTATGTGTCGACTTCTGAGGCCTCAACTGAATCACCAAGAAGGACCAATACCGCTTACCTCACATCTCCGATCTTCTAGATACACCACACAAGGGCCATATCTATACTAAGATCAATCTCTGACATACCTACCACCTCGTCCAAATCCATGAGGGTGACAAATGGAAAACTGCATTCCAAACTTGATGCAGATCATTCAAATGGTGTGTTATGCCCTATGGACTTACCAATGGACCCATTGCTTTCCAATATTTTATAAATGACATCTTTGCTGATATGTTGGATGTATGCATTCTAGTATACCTGGATGACATCCTCATCTACTCTGATAACCCAGAGCAGCACTGAAAGCATGTCTGAGAAGTACTCCGAAGGCTCCGACAACACAACCTGTATGCCTGAGCTGACAAGTGCCTTTTCCATGCAGACACCATTGAGTACCTCAGATACATTATCTCCCAATGGACTCATGATGGACACCACAAAGGTGCAAGTTATCCAAGATTGGCCCAAACCAAGAAAGGTCAAGGACATCCAGTCCTTCCTTAGATTTGCCAATTTCTATAGGTGTTTTATTTTCAACTATTCTGACCTAGTGGTTCTGCTGACACATCTCACCCAGAAAGGTACTCTGTGGGTCTTCTCCAAAGAATGCCGAGAATCATTCAATGCACTCAAGAAGGCTTTCACCGCCACTCTGATCCTTCAGCATTGGATACCCGAAGCTCTCCTTATCCTCAAAACTGATGCTTCCAACCATGCTCTCACTGCCATCCTATCAATAACATCTCCAGATGGCAATGAAGTACATCCGATCATGTTCTGCTCTCGAACCTTTTCCTCCACAGAACAAAACTACAATGTCCATGATAAGGAGCTAATGGTAATCTTTGAAGTATTTAAAGTCTGGTAATAGTACCTCGAAGGATCTCCAAATCCAATTGACATTGTTACTGATCACAAGAACCTGGAATACTTTTCTATGACAAAGCTCCTCACATGACAACAAGTCCGATGGTCCAAATACCTGTCTCAATTTAACATGGTTATATGCTTCTGCCCCAGATGTCTTAGAACCAAACCTGACGCTTTAACTAGACAATGGGACATCTACCTTAAAGAGAGGGAAAGCAATTATGCAGCCATCAATCCACACAACCTCTGACCAGTATTCACCTCCGAACAACTTATCTCGTTACTCCAAGCTATGTCACTCTGTGCCCCTGTACTCCACACAGCCATCACTATGGATATTGACCAACTCCACTCCGATATCCGAACCTCCATCAACTCCAATCTGACCTTAGCAGACCACCTAAGTAACCCAATAGGATGATGGACCCTCAGTCCTGAAGAACATATCCTACTAGACAACCAGATCTACATACTGGACAGCAATGATCTCTGACTACAAGTGCTACAGTACAAGCACGATCATCCGATCTCTGGACACTTCAGATAAAATCAAACCTTGGAGCTGGTCTGATGAGACTATGTCTGGCCCGAACTGCGAATTTCCATTAAGTCCTATGTTAAGTCCTGCACTATGTGTATATGCTCAATGTTACAGAGACATTGTCCGTATGGCTTGTTAAAGCAACTCCCTATTCCGGAACAACCTTGGAACTCTATCTCCATGGATTTCATTGAGAAGCTTCCTCCTTCCTCCAGATATGACACCATCCTTGTTATTGTTGACCAACTCTCCAAACAGTCAATCTTCATTCCAACCTTTGATATGATCACTACTCCAATTCTAGCTAAGCTATTCGTCCTCCATGTCTTCTCCAAGCATGGAGTTCCCTTGCATGTGACCTCCAACCAAGGCTCAGAGTTCATGTCCTCCTTCTTCTGATCACTCAGAAAGGCTCTCGACATGAAGCTCCACTTCACATCAGGATACCACCCCAAAGGCAATGGACAGACTGAACATATGAATCAATCCCTTGAACAGTACCTCCAAATCTACTGCAATTACCAGCAAGACAACTGGTCTGATCTCCTTCCAATCACTGAATTTGTGTACAACAACTCTCCAAATGCCACCACTGGCATATCACCTTTCTTTGCCACCAAGGGTCACCACTCAAACATCTCCGTCTACCTGGAGCAAGACCTTGCTTCTACCAAAGCAAGAGACTTCACTATGGACCTTGACAAGCTACACCAACACCTTTGAACAACCATCTCTGAAGCACAGAAATAGTACTCTACCTCCACAGACTGACACCGAACCCCACCTCTGAACTTCCAAGTAGGTGACAAGGTGTTTGTCTTGTCCAACCACATCCAAACTATGAGACCGTCAAGGAAGCTTTCAGAGAAGTTCTTAGGTCCCTTTGAGATCATAGCTCAAGTTGGATCCATGTCCTTTACACTCCGGCTCCCGGACTGCATACAATCCATCCACCCTGTGTTCCATGTCTCAATGGTTGAAGCAACAACTCTGAATGAGTTCCCGAACCAATCTCTGACACCAGACCCTCCAATCATCATCGATGGAGAACCCGAGTATGAGATCTCCAAAACCTTGGACTCTAGGATAGACAAACAACACAAGTGCAAGTTACTGTACTTGGTCAGATGGGCTGGATATGAAGGCACCGACAAAGAGACTTCATGGCTTCCAGCCTCCAAGCTCAGACATGCTTTGGAAGTCACTTCAGACTTTCACCAAGCATATCCTCTCAAGCCCGGACCCTTACCGCTTGCTAATTCTTAGGGTTCACACAGTTTCAAGAAACCAAGTCATTATTAACTTCTATTTACTGCATTGTCTCATCCTCCACATCTGAGCCCTCTGCATCTCCAAAACCTTTGAACTCCTCTGGTTCCCCATCACCTCCAACCTCTGGTGCCTTGTCTGCATCCAAGTCCAGATCCTTCCACATGAGGTCCATTATTGCCCCATAAAGTCCCTCTAATCAGTGCCTGTTCTTCTCCTCCACTTTCCAGAGGCCCTGAACTTCATCACTGATATGAGTAAGGGACTCTAGGGGTCCCTTCTCAAACTCTAATATCTTCAGAGTTCCTTTGGACTTTCCCAGTCCGTGAATGACAACCTTCACCCTCATCTTCTTGGACAGTTGTCCCCCCACCACCACCTCCAACCGTCTGCGTTTCTGTGGAGTCATGGGCTCCGTTCCAACTTCACATTGGACCTTTCAGTCCTAACATGTGCGAAATAACATTCCTACAGGAAAGTTAGTCAGCATACAAGACAGCCACTGGTCACTCACCTTTACCCCCATCCTCCCACTCACACTCAACTGCCCTCTTCTGGCAGCTATTTCAGACCCAAAGGTCCACTGCCTTCCCCTTATTCAGGGCCAGTGCACAGACCTCCAGGGATCCAGTCTTTGGGTCTCTAGGGATAACCTCCAAGGCCTCTGCAGGTCCCAGACCTTCCTTGGACCTCTGACACTCCTCCTCTTCCCACATCGCCTGCCTCCTCTTCTTGTCATCCACTCACTTCCTCCAAAGCACCTCGTTGAAGGCCACTTGCCTTCGGTGCTCCTCCACCTCAAGCCTCTTCTTTTCTTCTGCCACTGCTCACTCTGCTGTCTCCCTCCAAGTCTTCTCCTCTTCCGCTCTCCTCCGAGCCTTTTCGGCCCTCCATTCTTGCTTCACCTCCTCTGCCTTATACCTCTCTTCTTCCACCCTCCTTGCCTCCTCTTCTGCTGCCTTGGCCTCCTTGGCCTGGGCTCATTCAAGCTCCTTTTGGAGCTCCACCACTCTACAGGCAAGGTTGGACAATGGTGTGGGAGTGCCGGACATGGCTTAGGGTTGATGTGTGTGATGTTGTTTGGGTTAAGAGAACTTTTTGCTAAGTTCTTCTGGACCCCCTTGATTCTTATACTGATTTCCAAATCTCTGATTTTATGCTCCCATGATCATCTCTGTGGGCCTTGTGGGCTCAGCCCCTAAAGGGGGGATACTGTTAGATCCCTGAGATCTAACACCGAGACTCCAAACCTTCGGACCTCCGAACCCCAAAGTAACTATTATATTCTATTTTAGTTGTTGTTGTTTGCCTCTTAAAGTATAATCCCTATTTATGACCCAAAGTAGAATACTTGTACCTCACTCAATCCAAACCTCTGACCCTATTCCAAACTCCAATTATTATTCAACTCTTATATCTTTCTTGTTCTACATTTATGTCTTTCTTGTTATATGTTCTTAGGGTACAATTAGGTTACAAGGTATTAATAGTCCTCCAATCTTGTATCTGCTTCTTTAGTTTGAATATTGACTTATTTCCTCATTACCAACCTCCAGTCTTCTCGCATCACTATCTCCGTAGTTAGATACTACTAGTGATACTTCCAAGTTCAAACCCTCTGATTAACCTCCAAACCTCTGATCTCCAAAATTAGGGACCAAATGATAGTAGGTGGCACAATCCATAAGTTGAAGCCAAATCCCTACCCCCCTTGGATTACTTCGAAGTCTGACCTCCAAGTCTCCAACCTCTGAAGTTCTGGGTAACGTCCACAAACTTAACATACATCACCAATACCCGATCAGCTTGATTATGCAACGAGCAAGTGCTTGAGCTACCAGAATGATAAAAATAGAACAGAAAGAAAAAGATAATAATAGAAGATCATATGGAGGTAATAAAATTACAGAGCCAAAGTCAAACAATGTGTCAAATATGCCTAACATATCAGATCACTGTCAGAACCGTCCATACTGGGTATAAGATCCCAATGTTGAAAGACCCTGCACTAAAAAGGGTGCCTGTCTTTGT
>QFFB01001343.1:0-18172 GCA_003316465.1 Ramaria cf. rubripermanens
CTTGCTACTTTTCTAGCCGCTTTACCTTTCCTTAACTTCTCCACTCTGCTTAGCTCCTTCGCCCAAGCCTCTCCAACCTCGGTCTCCTCGGCCGAGAACGCTCCTCGCGCCTCCGACTTCCGAGTCCGCTCCTCCTCCTTACCCGTCACCCAGTCCTCCTCGCTGTCCGCAACAACCCTCTTTGACCTTGTTTTCTTCCTCGGCCGAACCTCAACCTCGTCCTCCGCCTCGCTAGACTCGCTCGCCTGCTCAGCCCGCTTCCGCTTCTCCTTACCTGAGACCTCGGCCCCATCCTTGCCCGAGCTTTGGGCCTTCTCCTTACCCTTACCCCCAGACTTGCCTCGGCGACGGCGCTGGGCTATGGAGCACGCGACCGAACACGTCTTGCACCAAACACAAGCCCCCAGGTCGACGTCTCCATGGTCAGAGACGACGTACCGGAGACAAGAGTCCCCGCGTTTCTTGCAGATGGCACATCTGCGCTCGGCCGTGCGTCCTACACCCCATTCTGCGACCGCCTCCTTGGCCTGGCTTGCGCTCCGAAAGGCGATGAAGCTAGCCCTGGCATGCGGATGGTACACCATCTGCAGCCAGGTATACTGTTGGAGTTGGTTTCCACATGTCAATACCCGAGGTATCCCAAACATTCACTCTGGGGCGAACCTCGGCCGACGTTGTAGCGACCTGTGTGGGCATGGTCACCTGCGTGTCATCCTTGTCGTCGTCGATGGCGATGGGCTCCTGATGAGCAATGAGGAGGCGAGAAGGGGAGATGCAGTCGGGGAACATAGTTCTATTTTTGGGTGGGAGGTTGTAACTACTACGCTGGGTCCGCCAGCCCGTTCTCCAAGCTTTAAACTAACCTTGGTCGCGAGCTGACTCATCAAAGGCGAACTCAAAAAACTTCGGTCCAAACCCCTCTGACTCCCCACGGCTAACTTTCACCTCGGAGCCGACGTTGAATAGCCATAAGAGGCTAACTCAACTACTCTATTGCGGCCTTAAGGGGGGAATACTGTTATGATCCAGTCCCTCATGGATCTCCGGCAACCATATTCGGCAACTAACCCCGTCCCGAGCCCATACCCCGAGCCCGACCTTATCCGAGCCTGTCCCGAAGTAGTCCGAGCCCGAGCCCGAGCCCGTTCCCTGTACTCCGTCCCCAAACTCCTTGATTCCCCCAGTTAGTTCTGTCCGACCCTGTTTCCTTGGTTATCCGTATATAAGTCTCACTCTGTATGTACTTAGTTCTTCAGTCAGAAATCAAACTAGATACCCTTCAAATCATTTACTAGTTTCTCGCCCCTTGGTCTCTTAGTCCTTCCACTTCTCTTGTCCCACCTCGATCTGAAATCAAGGGCCCATGTAATAGTGGATGGCGCAGCACATAAGCTGAAGCCCAGCCCTTACTAGTACTCCTCGGTTAAGCTCAGTCCGAGCCCCCCCGAGGTCCCACACGAATGTGAAATAAATGCGAGGTCGAAGTCGGATACGTTTTAATGATAGGGGAAAGAACCGGAACGTAGAAGTTGAATTTTAGATAGACTTGAAATAAATGACTTGAAGTTGTAGACTCGAAGTAGAGGACTCAAAGCGATGAAATGGACTCAAAGGACTCGAAAGTATGTTCTGATGTATGAAGAATAAAACGAAGAAAGTTGTAATATTGAGACTACCTATTTCGAAGTAATATACTGTGACAATGAATAGGAGTATAGGAGAAGAGACAAAATAGCATATGATACTTGAGCCCCTGGCTCTGTCTGAATCTAAAATGTGAACTAGATCCGCTGTACACACGGACTTAGCGATAGAAGTGATGATCTGATCAGTAAGATGGAAGGAAGATGAAGTAAGAGTGAAAGACTATGCGATGTTTTGCGCCTCGACTCGTATCCGATGATAAGCTCGTCAGCTCGGAAGTATGCAATATATGTGTCTCAAAATGATGAATGTCAAAGAATAAAGGAAATAGTCCATAAGAAGTAATAGAATATTTGAATGAAGTGTCCGGATGAATGATGTATTTGAGAATAGTAAAGAGTGAGGAAGTTATAGCTAATTGAAGAGTCCATGTTATAAAATGAAGTGAAATCGAAAAACTGTCCTTAAAATCCTTTTCGGCATTCTCTATAACAACGAAGACCCGGTCTTAACAGTGTCGCATGAAATATATCAGCAGTTCATCAGGTGAGCCTGCAGACCAAATGCACATTGTACATTTATCAGTACTGACTTCATTATTAGATTTGTGTATCTAACACAAAAACAGACCTAGCCCAGTTGGGCACCATAGTGGTGGCACCAAGCATTGGCACCACAAAGGATCATCAGTACTATAATCCAAATTAGACATGGTAAGTAAATAAAAACCTTGCACCAAGTAAGACAATGTATATGTATTGAACCTGGCTTGTGACTTCAACCAGTCACAGGCCGGGTTTTAGCCCAGCCTGACCCGGGCCCAGCCCAAGCCCTTGTCCAGGGCCAGGCTGCAAATCCAGGGAGCCCTAGCCTTCACAAGCCTGGCCCAAGCCCGGGCTTTTGAGCCTATCCCGAGCCTGGCAATCACTAGCTGGAGGGACGGGGACGTAATATAATGAGGTGGGGTATAATTATCATGTGACGTACTGTCTCTGGGACTCTACCTTCTGTCAGGAGTCCCCTCAGCTAGTCTGATCATGGCCCAGGCTGTCCGACATGCATTCTGCCATAGCGACGGCCGCGTGCACGTCGCCATGTATTATAAGCTGCAATGTCGTAGGAAATTGTGGTAATACTATACTGTATCAGGCCGAATTAGAACAATATTCTCGAGCCCATTCTGGCCAGGGAATCCCTCACTGACTCGGAATAATTTGATGATTCCCAGACGTACCTACCGTATCCTGCGGGGAGGATGTTGATTGTGAGGCGTCAGCGTAAGTATATCACACGGCTAAATATAAAATTTCCATATATTAGAGTGTATATGTTACCAATAATTATTAGCTCAACTGAATGGTGTGCCTGATATTTTCAATTCAGTTTGCTAATAATTATTGGTAACATATACACTCTATTGAACGGCGTCATTGGTGCACTTGTAGCTATATTTAGAACACCGTCATCCGATACCAATATGGAAGAACCATCGCTACGGCTGGCTATAGGAAGCTTGCTAGTACGTAATATTCCCCGCTGCAGTTCACATAGGTCAGCTAACTAGAACGTGTTATACCTGGTCGCGTTATGGCGACCATCCAAGACCGCACGTTCAGTCGTGACTACAATGGCTTAAGGAGTCAGTTTGCTATTGGAGGCATACTCGCGGCCGTCTGTCTCACTGGATATGAGTTGATGAGGAGGATGCGGCGAGGACGGGGCTTGCATCCCCAGGAACTCACTCGAGAAGGCGTCGATAGTGTGGAGACATGGGAGTTTGGATAGTGAGTCGGGCGCTTTCTGTCGTAGAACGCGCCTGTTTGTTCATCAGAAAAAAGTCTGTACCAAGGTAGATGTTGGGCAAAGTGAGTGTTCACTGTTTTCTCATCACAGCCAATTCATCCTATACAAGGAAACCCTCGCCAGCACTACCAAAATGGCCACTGGCATGGGTTATGCAGACGCTTCAGATCCCAGAGAGTACGCTCCCGGAGCTCCTAGGTGTTGATGCTACGTTGTACATTAGATTTCTCAGAGCATGCTGTGAGTTCCTTTATTAATTTACCATGACTGCCGGGCCGACTTGGTCGTCACAGGGTGGTTTACCGCTCTTCACACGTGCACTACTTTCCCTGTGTTGTTTAGCATCCACATATTGTTTTCGCCCTCGGACATTTCCCTGCAATCCATGGATAAAGCATCTATATCATCGCTTGTTCTATCAGCACACGGCCTGCGTCTTGTATTCGTGCATGTCCTTCTCGCCTACTGGATCACCGTTACCTGGGTTTTGGCGCTGCTCTGGGTGGCTCGGGGCACATTCAGGTATCGCGCTCTGCTAATACAGCGGTCCGCGGAGACCATCACGCGGAATAGATCGAATGAAAGCCAAGGTGGAGGACAGAATGATGAAGACAGCCACGGGCTCCGACTGCGTACGATCATGGTCACCAACGTTCCGGTTCCATTGCGTAACGAGAAAGCTCTGAAAGAGTATTTTGAGTATTACATGTCACGTCCCTTGGGAACGGCACCAATCACGCCAGGATTTATCCCCAAAATGATGACCTTTCTCTTCAACCGCGCCGCGGCATTGTCCGCTGTACAGCACTTCAAGACTGCTGTGGATGAAGAAGTCGTGGACCATGTGACAGATGGGAAAGACAAGCAGGTTCCCGCGATTGTGGAGCGCGTAGTCATCGCACGTAAGATGACGGAACTGGCATCGTTAATAGAGCGTCGCATGGAGGTACTCAAGAAACTAGAGTATGCTCATGTTAAACTTGCATGCAAGGCGTTGAAGTCCACACGATCCCGTCTTGACTACCCCGTTATGAGTACAGAGAGCCGCGGGCTGTTAAACAGGCTCTCCTCACCACGATATTGGGTGGGTGGTGCACTGAACAGCGGCCACCGCGATGAAGAGTCTGCTGCTACTGGAGCCGAGAGTGAGCTCGTGGTACAGCTTAATCTGGTCACCGAGACTCTAGCACCCTTCGTATCAGAGTTCCGTGTTCCCTCAGCAACGGCCATCCGGAGAAAGTTGTCTCGCATCCGACATTATGCAAATGCTGGACCGTCCTTGCCCACCGACTCCTATCCTCCGTCGATGCCCGAGACCCGCGGGTCCCCTCATAGTACGGTTTGGGAAGCCCTGCACAGTCTGCCGCGCGCCTGCCTTGATGCATACCAGCCACTCATTCACCTGAGCAGACTTTTCCGCGGCCAGACCGTTCCCGCGATTGACTACTACGGTGCCAAGCTCGGACTACTCACCGCGCTCATCAATGAGAACCGCGGCCGCGCCCTTGACGCATATCCTCCATCATCGACCGTGTTTGTCACGTTCGAAAAGATTGAGGACGCCCGTAGGGCGGCCAGGTACTTGCATGTCCATCCTCGCAACCCAATGGCATGCCTTGTCGTTCCTGCTCCTGATGTAGCAGACCTTGATTGGGGGCGAGTCATGAAAAGTTCCTTTACGGGAGAGGTGAGTGAGCGGATGATGTTGTTCCTAAATGATAGCTTGACATATCGCTCGATAGTTTCTCAAGGATTGGGTAATAGATCTGGGTGTTTGGTGAGCAGGATCGTAAACGGCACATGAAATGTTGCCAAAGGTTAATTAGGACTTTCACGTGCTCTTGGATCATTCCAGTGCGTGATTCTTCCTGTGTCTGATCACTGTCTTATTCCTTGCAGATATCCCTCCTCGTTGGACTTGTCAACATTCAGAACTTAGGTATATTCATTCCCGGACTGGTGAGCAGTTCATCTAAGCTTATTATCGTGCCTGCCTCACCATCTCTGCAGCAGAAGTACCTACAAAGACATCCTCGCGACCAAGAGGCGATATCTTCTCTACTTCCCACCCTTCTGGTGTCCCTTCTTACTATCCTCATTCCTGTAATTCTTCTCCTCATCGCCAAAAAGGGTCACACGATTATCACGTTCAGCAAACTTCACGACACGATCATGATTCGTTACTGGAAATTCCTTGTATGCAACCTGCTTATCTTTTTCTGTGTTGGTGTCTCTGCCTTGGAATCTTTCTTGCAATCATTTAGAAGCTCAGTTAATCCACTCCCCCTGATCGCATCAAGTTTCCCAACTGCAGGCCCTTTCTATGTTGGGTGAGTAATTTTACTGCTTTGTCTTTGGTCAAATGTTGATGTTTCCGCTCAGATGGCGTGAGTCGGCTTGTATTGTCGCAAGTTAATTTTTTGCTCAGAAAATTTAAGTCATCCTGCAGACTGCCATTCACGGGTTCCTCGAGTTAGGTCTTTGTAAGCAACTCCCCTCGTTCAGTCTGAGATCGAGGTACTCAATTTTAACCAGATGGTGTATGTAAATTTGTCAGTCGATTATGGGTCGATCATCTCCTCACTAGTCTTGTCTATTTGAAAAGCTCCCACTCATGGTATACCCCTCAACCAGAGCAGCAACAACTTTACGCCGCCGTGCTGCAGGCATTCGACCGCGAACGTTCAATTTTTATTGTAGGTCTTCCCTAGTCCGCGTGTCATGCCATTATAAGTAACAACTACACAGATTGGATACCCAATCATGTGCTTGTTATGACCATCGTCGTTTGCTTTGCTTTGCTCAATCCGCTAGTTATACCCTTTGCGTTGTTGTATTTTTCTGTCGAATCTGGTGCGTACCTGTCACTATTCATATCTGCTGGGTCGATGACCACTCCGTAATAGTTATCGTAAAGCATCAGGTGAAGCAAGTCGCTATTTTCTGAACTTACGTTGACATGTTTCAGCTCGTCCATGTTTATGCTAGGACATACGAGAACAATGGACAAGTCATTCTAATTCGAATCGTACGCTATTCGCTAGATGGTCTCATCCTTGCCCACGTGAGTGTATGATTTCGTTTTGCCGAGTCATTTACGCCAACGACTTCCAACAGGTGGTGTTTCTTGCGTTCCTTCTTTTCCTTCGAGAAACACCAGAAGCAGCTGTGACCGGCGTCCTTCTGGGTCTCACCGTGATTACAAAGATTGCGTTCGTGGCAAAATTTTGCGCATGGTTCGGCTTTTGACCTATACTTCAGGCTTACCCACCTTTGTCGGGCGAAGTTTGCGGAGACTAACCAAGCGGAGGATTTTGTGTACAGTGGGGGAGAACAGGATTTTGCCCCTCCTGATATCGCAAACGAGAGCGAGGGGGGGCGGGTTGCCACCTCACGGGCGGCCACCCTCGGGAGTCTGCTTCCCTACGGAAGCTCTCGGTTCTGGACTTGGAGGGCAACTCCTGGTCCCAACTTCTCCTACGGAGTTGCTCCAGCACGGCCGCTGGCTCGGCGACCGGCCATCCCCTTCGGCCGTAGTGTGAGCTTCATGCGAATTACTTCCCATGAGAAATCGGAGCGTCCCTCGCAGCCAGAGATACCTAGGGATACCATTGACATCAATGCCTATGCCGATAAGAATGTTGGAGGTGCCACAAGCACCGAATCTCGTCGTCTCTTAGGCCCTCCATTCCACGAAACGTTACAAACCCCAGTGACCCGACGCAACACGGCGGCAGCTCGAGGGAGTGTCAAATCATCAATTGTTACACCACACGCAAAACACGCCACCTGGGATGATTTCCCTCATCTTAATCGACCATATGAAAATCCATTTTACGTTGCCCCTATAGACAATTTCTTATGGCTACCACGAAATCCTTTCGGTGTATTAGACCTTGACGACTCCGTGGATATGCATCAGTCTCTTACCAGCGAGCCTGGAGCAGGGGAACTTGGTCGATGGATGGACGAAACGGCAGAGGCCGGATTGTCGCTAACAGGAGATCTCGTAGAGACCCCCAGTTCTATGCCGTCATGGTCTCCAGAATCAAATCATTCCGAGTCGATACACGATGGCTTCCCATTCACAACGGGTCGTCGTCTCAGTGGAACCGAAGAAATTTCTTTAACGTCTGTTCTCTCTGCGAGAGTCAGCCGCATTGAGCGGGAGGAGGATGTTGATCAGGCTAGTCCACACAGATCGACGCTTGGGAGATCAGGCTATGGTCGACACATGAGCAATGCGAGGCGCCACAGTACGTCTGACGGGAGACGGAGCAGTCTGGTCCACAACGTTAGCCAATCACCTGCTCTTTTCCCCGGTCGCTCGGTCTCTGGACTCCCCAGTGCTTCTAAGCCACAAATAAGCCCACAACGTCCTTTCCAGTCCACACCACATGATCCCGTCAATGAACCTGATTTACAAGCCCAAGCGGTATTCATGGACTCCAGCTTGAGTGTACCGATGTCCCTCCATGGTACTAGGGGATCAAGGTTGACCCACAGGCACGAGAGAGCAACCGGACCTCCAGTGCCCATGCGTGATGCCGTGGTGGGGGAGATTATAGCCGAAGAACAAGTGGAAGCAATGGACCGGATACGACGAGAGAAAGAAGAGCAGCGGCTTAAGGATGCCCAGAAACCTTCCTGGTGGAACTCATGGCTATGGCATCGTAGTCCGCTGTCTGTTCAACCTGGAGGAGTCACGTCCGACAATACCTAATACCAGGTTGTTATATCGATCTATATTCTTCATAATATCCTGAGCCATACAGCCCTATAATTCCATATGCTTGATACTCCATATCACGAGACTTGCTACGCGAATAGTTGTGAATGGCTCTCTCGAGGGCGTTAAATTTGCTAGGAGCATAGGTTACCGTGTCGACGTGTCTCTATGCATGTTAATTATGCTGTGGCAGATCTGAAGTCGTCCGTTCCTTCTCCGTACAGTATACGTACGATACGAGCATTGACTGCGATCGATCCCCCGGGGTGCGTACGTACGTATATGCCATATACGGCACATAGCTGTCCATTCGAGTTTGTTGTTGTCACTGTAATATTGTCTAAGTGTGATTTTCTGAAGTCGATCACCTTGCGCGATGCGCCAAGGGTATATATAATATATTGGCCTCGTGCATGGTCATAGTTTTTCTTGATCATTTGCCATGTATTTTCCTGAGCAAGGGTCCACTCCGCTAGACGGAATGTTGCTGGATACGTCATAACGACACGCATACAGTCAGGAAACACCAAAAATTCCTTGATAGAAATGAATTCTGTGCACTGGCTCGACCATGTAGACAAGTTTGAACAGAGACATGCACGATCTACGCTTTACGAGCCCACGCAAAGTACATACTTGCACCAACGTTCCTCTCGGTGTCGGATGCTTCTTGCACCCATCCGTCTTTCACGTCGTCTGTTAATCCATATGCTATCAACTTGGGATCCAAGGCCCCGTAAGCGCGAAAGAATGCACTCCACATCACTTCGCCGAAACGATCCAGAGCTGGGTCTACAAAATTTGTCAATGTCATCACTATCAGACAGAACGATCAGACTTGCCACCATTCTTCCCCCTGAATGAGGCGGACACCTTTCGGGCGTGGACCTCGCTGAATTTCCCAGACTCCCTGAGCGTCGTTTCAATCGATGGTCCCACCATCGGATCCACGCCGCGTGGTTTCATATAGCTGTGATAGACTTCATAGAACTTCTTGATTCCAGGGCCGATGTTACCCTGGAGATTGTGTTCGACGTCCTCGATTAAAATCCATCCGGCAGGTTTGACAAGCTCGATGAACCGGTCCAAAACCTTGAGATATTCAGCAACCTAGACGGCATTGATCAAACTATATAAGAGGAAAGATGAGAAGGAATGCTAGACGTGGAACACACATGAACGAGTAAAAGCCGGATATGGACGACATCAAAAGTTTCAGGCTCGAAAGGGAGAGGTTGGGTCACATTGACAATCTGAAACTTGACATTCTCAGGGAGAGGCCTACATGACCCATGAAGCGTGCAGTTTAATCTAGAAATTTATTACTGACCGTGGAGGCAAGGGGGAAATATCGATGGCTAATACTTCAGCGTCTGGGTACATCTGAGCTGCTTGGATCGCCCTCCAGCACAGCAGTTAGCACCGTAGGTAGGTGGTACCAGGTTATAATTAGTATACCATGCCCCACTTCCACATCTGAGAGAGTGTGTGTAAGCCTAAAATGAACAGCTAGATGCCAAACACTACTTACCCTATCTCAAGTATTCTCTTGGGGGGAGTCTCGAGCTCTACAAAAGACAACCTGCCCTCCAAAAAACTATTGAAGCCCTTGTGAAGGTTATCTAACCTAGTATACGGGGAAAGGTGAGACGATACTATTGATCTTTGATCGCGTTACTACTCACCGTTCCCATTCAGGCGCATCGTTCTGTAGACGCTGGCGTTAGACGTAATATAGAGTTCCATGCAGTCAGAACTTACAGCAATGGGATAGGGCTCTTCAGTATTGTGAAAGGAACGACTTGCCATAATGAAAACAGTTACAGACTCGAGGGTGGGGGGAGTGGGAGTGGGAGCGAGCAGCGAAGCCACTGGCCTGAGCGGCACAGCTCTTTAAATTTACACGGACTTACTCACGATGGTCGATCATCGGTGCCAGATGATGTCTCTTTCGCAGACGGAATTCTTCATAAGCTCCGCTCAGATATACTTTGAGTCGTTAGTTAAGTTACCAAAGGATCCCATCTCAATGGGTTTAAGGTTTAAGTATCTGGATCTTCATGGGGGTAAGACCTTTATGTGATGGTGGGTTCATTTGACGCCGTCTTCCGGTAAGCTAACTTGAATTCACAGGACCCAGGTTTGTTGTCGAATTGGATTGTCGCTGAATCTGTAATCTATAACTTAATGTATAATTAACTTATAGACGCGTATGGGTGACAAAGCCCACCGATCATGCACCGGACCACGACGCTCTGACTGACATGCCAACTGTTCTATCAAGAGATTACCAACCTGAACTCGCAGCCTACGTTACAATTTTGGACGTAAGGGTCTGATAAGGCACGCGCTATGAGAAAAACCAACATTGCGTTGACATTGCAGCTCGATTGCTCGCTCAGTTCCGCCTGAAACCACATATTGTTATAACATGAGTCCACAAATTATTATCTAGCAGCTCCTTATAGCGATTTGCCACCCCTTGTATCATGGAGGTCGACGCAGAGTTTGAGCGTGCAGATGTTGACGACACCGTGGACAGCAACACAGATGCAGAACTAGCTCATGTGGTAAAACGACAGAGATAATGACACACGTGTCGTGTTCCCATGAAAGCGCACGACGGCGGCTACTAGTAGGACGACCTTGATTTTAGCGACACCGTCGATGGCGCCGGGTAGGAAAACCTCCTGCGAGAAAGGTAGAGTGTTAGCGTGAATGCAAAAGACACACTTACATGCAAACGTGAGGTGTGAACACTCGAAAACAAGATGTCCAAAAGATGCCCACACTCGAAATTTAAAGAAGTTCAAACTCTTCCTCCATCCCCGAGTAATGACAACGTATTCTTCTAAATTGGCGAGTCACTTGACTACGGCTCAAACGCCACGAGCGAGACCGTTCCAATGCCGGTGGAATCGCTCGACTGGCATGGCCTGCACCTAGTAAATGGAAATCAGGTCCTTTATGAGGGCTTGTGATGCTCTGCTCAGCTTAATTCTCCTAGCTTCACTCTTCCGCTTGACATGAGCCCTGTCTGCATCACATTCTATACCATCGTCTCGGCATCCTCTCTTTTTCTTCACCTGGTGTGTGTATATCACCGGGAGTGGGGTAGGAATATAAAGAGCTGATTTACGATTTGTCATGCCCCCTCGTAGTATTAGCATGGGTGCTGTACGATGCGCCAAACGCAGGGTAATGGTATGATGTATGGATGGCACAGAGCAACGCTGCACCATGGGCGGTGTTTGTGGAGCATTTTTCACGGGGCGAATAAACCTGGGTGGAGGAGTGACGTTCGTCATCGAGAACACCACGGACTGTTAAGAGCACGCCCCAATCGCCAATACACTCGTGTGACGTGTCATACGGCGATGCACAAATACAAGCCCTCAAACCTCAAGATTCAAGCCCAATTGAGGCAGTATCTCACCCAATGTCTAGGATTACAGTAAAGCATCTGAGAAAAAATCGGTCGACGTCGGCGAGGAGGGGCAGCAGCTGTTGTGATAAAGAAAATACGAAATTCATTATAAAAACATTCCTATCATTTTATTCCTAGTCCTAGAAGACTAATGCAGAAAATGGAATTATTTGGATTTTATCTACAGGATAAAAGTCTATAGCATTTTAGAAAATGTTGGACCGTTCACCGGCCCTCCCACTACGTCACCGGATCGAGACCGGATCGTGGATCGGATCACATATGTCATTACCCCGCTTGACCACTAGATCGGCCCGCTTACATAAGCGCCAAACCTTCAGTGGAACAGGTGTAACAAAATATATTGTTACAGCATGGAGATTGCTGCATGGAGACTTTGGAACCCATGGAAATTAGAAGGAGTGTATCACATACACTCACTCAACTTAACACTTACAAAACAGGTCCAGAAAATAATAATTGGTATTAGAGGTTTTTCACAAGCTTATTTTGTTTTATTTTCCCCTATCTTTTTACTCATCAATTTTCATCCCCATTAATTAGAAGGACTCAATTCCTAACATCCTAGGTAGTATCCCTGTTCATCCGATGTTTCAACATGAGCAGGGGAATATTTGCTCCACCCTGCCTGCATCCATCCATCCCTGCAACTCATTTCCACCTTACTTTTTATTCTGCTTTGAAGATATTTTTAGAATAGTTCCAGTATAAATACTCCAATAGTTCCTAGATGAAACCAGTGCCAAACTATCACCCAGAACTTTTATCTTGCACAAATCCATATATTTACTTGTTAAATCCACCAAGAGAATATTTCCTGACCTCTACTCGCTGTTTCTGGCAGCCTCAAAATATCATAGAATCATATAGTTATTACTACAGTTCTAGGCCCTCGAAACAGAACACTTTTCCACCCAGAATCGCCCAAACAACGAATATTTTTGTTTTCTGACATCACTGAGCCGAGCTCCCGGTTTGTCCCCAAGGCTGAGCGTTACCCCGCACCACGTGACCTCCTGCGTCATCGACCCCATCTGTCGACGACATAACAAAACATCGTCTTTATTAAAATATTATTTTATATTGATTTTATTATAAAAGCAGAGATGGTTGCAGGTCATTTGTCACGTAGGTGACGTGTTCCTGCGTGTCCGGACCCTCGGGCGGGAGCAGTCCCTGAGCCAGATGCGAGGCCTGCTGAATGCTGGTACAACCACTGCTACATCTCCCTTCCTTAGTAACGAAGTAGCGGGGGCCACCAAGGACCAGGTGTAGTACTGGCTGTAACTAGTCCCATAGTGATTCCGGCACCGCCTGGAGTGAGCACATAAGAAGGTGAGCCACAAAGCCAGTTCCGTCTACAACTTCGCCAACTTACCCACCGGTTGGAAACAATGTCGCTGCCAGTCAATTCATCTTTCTTATTCTCGCGGCAATTTCCCAGCGGATCGCAATCAAACCCCCACATCCGCCACCGACCAAGGGGGGATCAAGTGCTTGATCAGGGAACTCTATTTCAGGCCCCTCTCCCATTATGAAAATTTATTCAGGTTTATCTGAATCCCAAAATGCTGAGCAAATACTGATCTACACATCCAGGCGGTAGGGACAGGAGCTCTGATGATTTAACGCGCAATGCTCCTAGCACTAGACTTTGGGAGCTCACCGGCTTCACAAGCACTCTCCACTGTCTTTTCCCGCCGTCTTCCATCCTTGTCTGACATTTCCTCACGGTCTCCCATGTTCAACTTGGCCGTTGGGATGATGTACACCGCAGCTTTCCTTCGTTTGTGCTGTTACAAGACGGTAGGAACCCTATTCACCTACGAGATCACCATCAGACAAGATCATAAATTAATGATGTCATGACCATACACTATTGTGTGCCATCCAAGCTACGCCGGGAGCGTCCTCCTGATCAAAGGTATGACCTTGGCGGTCCTGGACCCACTCGGCTATAATGCGCATACAGTCAGGGAAAGTTAAAACTTCATTACATTGATAGAAATGATTTCTATGGCTCGACTGCGTATAGAACAAGTTTGAGCGAGACATGCACCATCTACCCTTTGCGAGCACACGTCAAGTACGTATCTACACCAACATTCCTCTCAGTGTCAGATGCTTCCTGCACCCACCCGGATTTCACTTCGTCTGTCAATCCATATGCTATCAACTTGGGATCCAAGGCCCTGTAGGCGCGAAAGAATGCACTCCACATCACTTCGCCGAAACGATCCAGAGCTGGGTCTACAAAATTTGTCATTGTCATCAATATCGGACAGAACGACCAGACTTGCCACCATTCTTTCCCCAAAATGAAAAGGACATCTTTCTGGTGTGGACCTCGCTGAATTTCCCAGACTCCTTGAGGGTAGGTTCGATCAATGGGCCCACCATTGGATCCACGCCGCGTGGTTTCATATAGCTGTGATAGACTTCATAGAACTTCTTAATTCCAGGGCCGATGTTACCCTGGAGATTGTGTTCGATGTCCTCGACTAAAAGCCAGCCACCAGGTTTGATAAGTTTGATGAACTGGCCCAAAACATTGCGAAAATCAGGAAGCTAGAAGACAGTGAAGTATATAAGGAAAGGTGAGAAGGAATGACAGTCGTGAAACGTACATGCATGAGTATCCCGCGAGCATGCACAATATCAAAAGTTTCTGGCTCGAAAGGGAGATGTTGGGTCACATTGACTTTCTGATATTTCACGTTCTCAGGGAGAGGCCTGCATGACCGATGAGACGTGCAGTGATCTAGAAATGGATTACTGACCGTGGAGGCAAGGGAGATATATCGATGGCTAATACTTCAGCGTCCGGGTATGTCTGAGCTGCTTGGATCGCCCTGCAGCCGGTAGTTAACAAAATATGAAGATTGTATCGTGTTATAATCAGTATACCATGCGCCACTTCCCGATCTGCAGGAGTGAGCATAAGCAGCAAATACACACCAACTATCCAAAGACTACTACCCTATCTCAAGTATTCTCTTGGGAGGAGTCTCGATCTCTGCGAAGGATAACCTGTTCCCCATAAGAATATTGAAGCCCTTGTGCACGTCATCCAGCCTGTTATACGCAGAAATGTGAGACGATACCATAGATACTCTATCACATTACTTTCCGTTCCCATTCGGGTGCATCGTTCTGTAGATGCCGGCATTAGATGTATCATGTAGTCTATGAGTCCATGGAGTCAGAACTTACAGCAAGGGGATAGGGCTCGTCAGTTTTGTGGAACGAACGACCTCCCATAATGAAGGCAGCCGCGTGGAGGAGAAAACGCGCAGCAAAACCCTAGCTTCTGTATATACTATATATACTTAACAATAAACATAAGGATGGGTTACTTACTCACGTGAGTCACCGCAGGGTCAGCCGACGTCGTCTCTTTCACAAGCGGAATTTTTCATAGGCTCGGCTATGACTGACTGTACTGGACAAAATAAAATCATTTTTCCAAAATCACCAGCAAATCATGCATGATTTCTCAAAATCCTTATATATCACTGATTATCTCACATGATGTTCTGTGATACTCAATGATCTGTCATGATATAGAATGATCCTGCTCTATCACCAATGATCACAAAGTATCATAGGAGATACTTAGTGATCATTGGTGATCATGCATGATTGGCCTATTATCATTCATGATGTTCCTCACTGATGATCACTCTAAATGATTATATTTTAGTGATCTCTTCAAATCATTCTATATCATTCAGTCTCCTCATGTTGTATAATTTATAGTGATCCCACAGGATTTGTTATGATGTATCAGTATTTATAGTTATAATCCACCCTGAATTATCACAGCATGATCATTAATGAGACATTAGCTTTCAGGATCTATCAGGATCTATCAGGATGATCAATACTCTGTGATTCTGAAGGATCACTGTGGGATCCTAGTGTATCACATCCCAAAGCAGGAATCCATTCCTGATACCATCTAAAAAGTGCAAACACAGATTTGAAATGAATTCACTGGACAAAAAAGAAGGATATTTCATCAGAGGTGAGGGATCCTATCATATCATTCCTAATCACTGATTATTATGAAGTATTCTCCTTGATCCTTCAGTTTCATGTGTGATCCTTAGTGATTTTGTGTGATCCCTCATGATTTTGTGTGATCCCTCATCATTGTGTGATCCCTCATGATTTAAAGCACCACTTCCATCCATTCTGCTTCCACAAACCCAGTCATCTGCCACCATTGCAGCCAATCCAGGTGCCTGTGAATGTCCCCCACACCTTCTATATCCATCTTATGACAATGGAAGAACAAACAGCTCAAGTGATAAACCAGTTTTTGGGTTAGGATCTCCTAGGGGTATGTACATGTCATGAACCAGTTTATTCCACTATAATGCTGAGTGCCTAAGCAGAACCATTTCCTTAATTGTCTTATCAGACAACCAACATCTTTTCATACTCTGAGCTGAGCCATCACCTCCATCATCAACTATGTGCTTCACTGCTACCATCACTCGTGCATCCACCCCATCACTCCCCATGCAGATGCTGCCAATCATTCAGGTGCCCACATTAGGTCACAATCTGGCAGAACTAGCACAGGTACCATGGACTGGGAAAGCATCGATCCCCATGAACTCTTCTTCAATCCCAACTCAGGATGAGTTGAGTTACCGGTGCATCACATTCCCCATGAACATGAAGACAAGCACAGTGTGGAGATTGAGATATTGGAAAGTGGTGTTGGCTCCCCATATGATCCTTACCATTTCAACTATTTTGTTTATCCCCCTCAACCACTCAATTCTACACCACCTCCTTCAATCGGATCAGTAGATCAAGCATTGCCTCAGTGGCTGTACACTTGGAGCATGGAAGTGTGGTCCTGGATTGTTGGTTGGTTCAGGGGTTAAGTGGTGACTCATTACTATTCCCTTTGACTCTGTTCTCCATGACTCATTGTTACCCCCATGACTCACTATTTTTCTCTCTGACTCATTGTTAACCCCCTATGACTCATTGTAGAGCATTGTGACTCATTTCCCCCTTTCTGTACCATACTTGACTCATTGTTCTGACTCATTCTGACTCACCCTGACTCATTCCTGACTCATTCTGACTCATACCCCTTAATATCTTATGACTCACCCCCATTCTCCCAAGTAGTTAAATAGCAAGCTTGCTTCATGTATTTTGCTAGTTTGGTTATCATAAACGTTACACTGTCTCCTGTGCCCTTAAACACTTGAGGATACCTTGCTCACCTCAACTCTCTTATCTCAACACTTTTCTTTGAGGCTTGTCTACTTCAGACTTGTCCTATCTCTACTCTCTATCTCTTATCTTCTGTGACCAACAAAGACAGGCACCCCTTTTAGTGCAGGGTCTTTCAACATTGGGATCTTATACCCAGTGTAGACGGTTCTGACAGTACACATACTAGATAATTACACACATAGCCCTTTAGGCCATGTGTTAATTGCTATAATGTTCTTTCATTTATCAGTTACCTGTTCTGTTATGGGTCTGCCTCCATATTAACCTACTAAATAGTTAGTCCATGGGGATTGCCTGGCAATTTCCGTATCATCTTACATATTTACTGTCATTACATACCACAAGTCTCAGTACCTGTGCTTCACATGGCAGGCGCTGCCTATCAATTATTGGTAGTGTAAAGCCTCAGTACAGATGTATTAGGGGTTTAATGTGTCTTAGTAAGTCAAATGTATCTGGTCCAAGTAGCTCATATATATATACAATGTTATTGACTTGAACCCTCACCTCAAGCAAATGCAAAACCCATGTCCATGTATCCCTGTGTCCATGTATCCCTGTGTCCATGTATCCCTGTGTCCATGTATCCCTGTGTCCATGTATCCCTGTGTCCATGTATCCCTGTGTCCATGTATCCCTGTGTCCATGTATCCCTGTGTTCATGTATCCCTGTGTTCATGTATTCCCCATCTCCACATATCCCCCATGTTCAACTATCCCCTATTGTCCATGTATCCCCCAGGTCTAGCTTGTGACCTAGTGTAATAACCCTTACACTATGTTTCCCAAATACAGTTCCATTCTGTAATGCTGTCAAGATTATATTTGAGGGTGAAAAAGGAATATCAGTGAACAAGACAACTCATGGACTAGCTCTGTGAATGGTGAAAGTAGTCTATGTGAACACTAATAGGGGTCTATGGTCATAGTGAATAGCCTAAGAAGATCACATGAATGATCACATGAGTCTTTAAGGAAAGGTCACCCCAGTGCAGGTGTACATTTTACTGATCTGAACACATCAGTGAAGTACTGCAAATAGCAGTCTCAGCTACACCCCTTGTGGGATGTGAAGAATGGGGTCAAGGATTCAACACTGGTTGGAAAAACTATGAGGCAGTGAGAGGTGGTTCAGCAAGAGAGGTATTCAAGTGTGAGACCAAAGATCAAAGGGGATTGAGCACAAGGTAGATGTATTATAATCAAGCTAGGGAATTTACATGCAAAGGTCTAGTACTTATAGGAAATGTGAGTGTGTGTGTGTGTGGGGGGGGGGGGGGGGG
>QFFB01001343.1:18203-72918 GCA_003316465.1 Ramaria cf. rubripermanens
ATTGAGTGGAACAATAAGGATAATTACTTGTGCTGCACTGAAACATAGATAGAGGGTGAAACATTGGATAAATGTGGCTGGGTTTATAATGGAGACCTTTCATAAGACTAAACAGATGAGTATCACATGTGCTTCTATTTGATGCCCCTGTGGAATACAGGTGGGGAGGGAAGAAGGCAAAACAGAGGCAAAGGGCCCCATGATGGTGGCAAAGGTGTCCAGTGAACAGCAAACAGCAATGAGATGGTGGTCCTTGGTAGAGGCAGTGTAAGGGGAACCTCTGTGTAGCTTGTGAAATCCCTGCAAACTCCTTGTGAAGCCTTCACAGCCTACATTCCACTCCATGCAAATATTCCCATGCTCTGCAAAGTCCTGCAAAGTGCATGCAAAGTATTTACAGCCTTGCCAAAGTAGATGTGAGGGGAACTCCAGCAAAGTCCTGTGAAGTGCTTCAGAGTCCTTCAAACTCCTGTGAACTCCTGCAAAGTCCTTGCAAAGTCCTTGCACCCTATGTTCCACTCCATGTGAACATTCCCATGCCCTGCCAAAGTCCTGCAAAGTGCATGCAAGACATACACACCCCAGCCAAGGTTAATCCCACCAGTCATCACTTCAGTAAGAGGCCTCTTGCCCCCAGAGCGTCACAGGTCATTCTCCCAGCAGCTTCCAAACACCTACTTTGGCCCTGTCTGTATTTTGGCACCCCTGTGGCTTAGGTGACTCAGGCTTTGGAGGTGTGGAGTTATGGTGCCTGAAGTATATAGTTGTTAGCTAGTAGGCGAAGGGATCCTCAGAGTTTTCTCTTAGGATTTCCCCTTTGCCAGGTATGCTGTTGTGTTATATCTAGTTGTATATGACTTAGGATTTCTCCTTCACCAGTGCACTGCCTGAGTGTAGAGCACCTGCTTAGGTTGCCCTCACAGGCAGGGTGATTGATTTTGGAAAAGTATGAGAATTGTAAGTGGGGTAAGACTTTATTAATGGAACACTGTAAGAAAAAATGATAATCATAACAAACACATGCCTCTTCTGTTCTGACTCAGAACTCATTACTCTTACATCATTACATGTACCCCTATAAGCCCATGTATTCATACTAGTTCCTTAGTTCAAATATTGACTACACTTATGTGTTAACCTCTGTCCATGTGTTCTTAGTACCATTACTTCTGCACTTCCACATATACTGTGGATTTTCTACTCCAATACTTATGTTATGCTCCATTCTGAAATCATTGTGACCAGTAGCTGTCAAGAGGCACAGCACATAAGCTGAAGCCAAAGTCCCTTCCAATCAGCCTTCCATCTTCTGGTTTACTTGACCATAACAATGCCCCTTATCAGGTGAGATTTCCTTTATTTTTATGATGTCTTAGTAATATATTTCTCTGGATTCCCCCTATCAGCTATGTGGTAGCCTGGTTTCACAACATGCTAGGGTTGCCCTTACAGTAACCCAAATATCAAGGATTAAATGGTCATGTTATAGTATTACAAATTGTTAAGGATCACAACAAATCACTAATTATCCCCAAGGATCATAACAAATCACTAACGGTCACCAAGGATAACAAAAAGTCACAAACTATCGCTATAAATCATCAATGATAACTAACAGTCACCAAGGATCACAACAAATCACTAAAAATCATCAAGGATCACTAACAATCATTAAGGATCACTAACAATCATTAAGGATCACTAACAACCATTGAGGATCACTGCAATTCACTAAGGATCATTACAAATCAGCAAGGATCACTACAAATCATCAAGTATTACACTAAATCACCAAGGATAACTTCTATAGATTGAGTACAATCATGATAGGTCAGAAAAGTAGTTGAGATGGACCATATTTCAGTTCTAGTACTTTCCAAAACAAATAGATACTTGAGTTGAAATGTGTGATACTGAGTGATAACAGAAGATAACAAGGTATTAGTGAGAAATCACTGATCATGATCATGGAGATTCACATATGATCACATAAAAATATTAAGGATCATGTATAATAACTGAGGATAACAGGCTGATCATTATTGATAATGCACAATCACTGATGATCATATTGAAATAATGCCTGATACTACATGATTTTGAGGTACAGTATGATGCAGGATTTTGATAAATCATTCAAGATAATTAAAGATAACATATGATCATGAAGTATGTGGGCAAATACTTTATGATTATCAAGAAAAACAAACTATCAGGTATGATAATGCAGTATCCTTTCAATTATTATGAGATCTTGTTTTTATTGTCCAATATGGTCACTCAAACTTGGCTCAGGTATTGACTCTGAGGCCCACCTAATGATATCCTTTGTGGCACCATGGGCTCTTGTGTATTGGTGTGCTGTGGCAGCATACAGAAATGATTATGTTACTGTAGGAATGTTGAAGATGCCCACCAACTCCCAGGACCTTGGGTCCCTGGTTAGTCATCCATACCCCATGGAAATTTAGTAATGCTCTTTCCAGTTCAAGCTACAGCAGCTGATTATAATAGGTTAAGAACTTGCCAACTGAGGACTAGAGATTTTCAGTTCTATTACTAAAATCTTCCTGTTGGTTGGGGGGAGAGATAAATCTGGCTCATGAGCTGACTCAGTGGGGAAAATACAAGATACACATGTGGGTGATGCAGGTGTTTGAAGGACCCTTAAAAGTGCCTATTGACACCTGATCCAGAAGTCACCCAAATTGAGCCTTTGTGCCCAGACAGAAATTCCAGGTTTCAGACAGTTTTTTCCTGGACTAGATCAGGGATTAGGTATTTGGTCAGTTTTTGCCTGCATGGTGATATAGGCCCTTGTGAGGCCTAATTTTGCCTGGATTCCCTCCTCAGGCCTTCTTGAGTCAAAATTTTGCCCAGACTGCATTCTGAGGCCTAGATTTTACTATGTCCACCTCATAGGAAGGGTCTATGTAGTAAATCCTATTCTAATCCTCACCATCACCATCTTTATCATCCCTTTCCTTTTGTCTCCCTTTTTCTTATGTGTTGATAAGAGCTTCATTGCCAGATGTATTGAGTTAATTTGTCCACTCAACTTTTGAAATCATTCTAAGCTATTTGTTATGAGTTCCGTGACATTGGTATGGCCAGCTTGAGAGTTACCCTGGAACTGGGGGTTGGGTTGGGTTGCAGCAGTCAACTAAGCCAAGCCTGCACAGGTAAGTGAACATATTCAACTGCAAACAGAGATGACATGTGGTATGGGATGGCCTTGAATTGTTGTTGAAAGGAATGCTCATATGCTTGGAGCACAAGGTAGGACAGTTGACCTATGTGTTCACTCTCTGGGACCCACAAGTGTTTAACCTGCTTGCTGCTGGATTTTGTATACTTGGATAGTACTATGTAATCCCACCATCAGTGAAATCTCATGTTAGCAATATTTGGTGCAGTGCTTACCTTTTCCAACAATTAGCTGGTCCCTACAAAAGATAACACCATAATCATCCAGCTGTAGATGTGATACCATGCTGATCCCATGTTGGCATGTCCAACAGGAGTTTGTACTGCCCAATGAGAGGGAACTAACTGGTATGAAGCAAAAAAAGTACACCACAGGTCAAACTATATGATCCAGTGTTCCCACATGTATTCACAAGCTCAGCTATGAGCAAGAAAAATAATTGCAAATTGAAGGATTGAACAATCAACTTAAGATAACACCCTACAAACTTGCCCACTAAGCCACCAAGTCTTACCAGTTTTTTGCCTGGATTATTTATTAGGCCTATTTTTGATATCCCAGCAGATGCCTGGATAATGGGGGTGGCCAAATTCACGATTTGCCTGGACTGGATAAGGGATTGATGCAAACCAAAAAATTTGCCCAGATTATGATTACCCCTATATAGGCATTTTCAAGGGTCCTGTGTTTGATTGACACCCTCGAGGGTCATGTGATCTTAGTCGGAGCCGATTTTCCCTCACCGTGCCCAGCACAATTCTTCATTGAATTTCGGTATCTATTCTGGGTATGTGCATATTCGATGAATCGACTCTGGGCAATACTGTTACCCATCCGCGACCACAACAGCAAGCCGCCAATATCCACTCTGAACGCAATGTCCATGTCCCTCCCGAAACCGACACCAACGCTCATGCAAAAACCCCTGTCTAGCGTGGTACTGCGAGACTTTGAACGCCCCTTGCAACTCCAGGGAGTTGATGACCACAGGAACAAAGGAGTCTAGGACGATGACTTCTACAAATTCTTCTAGTATTGAGCTTGAATCGATTAATCGGTTGCTACCGTGCGATGATGCTGAAGCACTGATCCCACGATCTAAATGTAGCAACACCAACGAGCACCCGCCAAGCGCAAATACAGGATCATACCATGATACACAACCTACAAATCCAAGCTCAATAGAGGCAGCATTTCACAACACACAGTACATCTCTCACGACATCCCAGCATAGCCACACCAGTTTTTCACCCCTCACCTTTGGCTCTAGCTCCAGCTCTAGTGGGAGTATTGGCAGCCTGCGGCCGCGCTTGTGTTCTGGTGCGTGGAAAGTACCATGATCGCGGGCATATTGAATTAATTCAATCTAAATACAATTTCTTGGGTGTCGGCTATGGCAGCGGGGATACAACGAAAGCAAGCTTCAACAGTAAAAGTTGATGAGTAGTTGACCGCGACGGAGGCAATGAGCACGGTGAATACAACGACAGGGGCGAGTGTTCGAGGGGTTGGGCATCGAGAGATTAGGCGTAGGGGCAATCGAAAACTTCTGTATCCACCCCGCGGCCTCGTCATGCCGCCGGAACATTCACACTCATATACTGTATCTGGTGTGAGTTCTGCTGCGCCCCTGACACAGAGCCGAGGTACTGAGGGCGCGCGCCATAAAGTCCAACTGCATAGTCAATGCCATGGCGTCGAGCGTTGCATTGCCACTTCGCTGCGTCGGGACCTATGTCAAGGTATGTGCCAGAAACGACTACGTGCTTTGCATAGACTCGGACACTCCACCTCAAGGCACGCCGATGTATCGTATGTATACCATTTAGGAATGGTTCATATGGCGCACAGCAATGCTTCGAGGTAGACCACAGCTAGCTCGTGATCGCAACTCCTGACTGAACATTCCCGTCCTAATTCCAGATGCTGTTATAAAACGAGGCAGAGTCGTCTTATTAACTTGACGAATGGCATGTGAGCCTGCATCCAGTGACTGGCACCGATTCGTTGCTGCAGGTCATCTAGAATTCAAGGAGCGATACGGGAAAGAGGCATCGATTCATCGGCGTAGGAGTCCGTCCACGTGCACAAGCAGCTTCACTCACGCTCATTATCATGTTTATAGACACCCTGAATGCTACGCGCGGCCACACTCATCTCCTCTCCACCATTCGCCCACTCCACTCGTGACGCCGTAATGCATATACGAGGCAGGCTATCACAACTCCCAGATACGAACCACCCCTGCCCTTCTCCAGGCATACAGTCTCAAGCATTATTCGACCTCACCCACCCTCCCACGTCCAACCGCAATGTTTTACATCGTGTCCATTCCAGCTTACGATATCGTTTTCACCCTCATCATGCGTATGAGGAACGACCGTCCTTTTGTCTCGTCGAAGATGGTGGGGGAATACATGTCGGCCATGAGACGAAGCAGGAGTAGGTACAGGCAGGACATGAGACTAATCAAGCATGAACATATTGGCTTGATGGATGTAAGTTATAAGTATCGTCTTCATCTGCGTGTATAAATGTACGTGTACAAGCAGTCAATACCGGCTTCGCAGTGATGGAGAGCATGTGTGTGGTGTGCGCGGGGATTATGCTGTGTGCGGCAGGGGCAGGAGAATTCGGTTTGGGTCGTGGGTCAGAGATAGGGCATGTCATAGTGGGCGAACAGAACATAAAGCGGGTTTAATGGGTTGTGGGATTCGAATCACTGACTGAAGCAGCACCACTTACGACGCTTGCCTCATCATGCATCATGGGATATATCGCGAGCCAGTTAAAATTGACTGCACCTCACATCTCGGAACAACGTCCTGGGTCAGTCGACGTGCTGTCAGTGTCACAAACCGACGTATCCCTGCACCGCCCGTTTCACTATTCAATCACCCATCACAAACCTATCAAGGTGCTGTCACGCACCTGAACAAAGAAATCTCGATAGCAGATAATTGAAAGAGCAAGAAGAGGCGGCCAGGGAGGAGTCACTAGTCACTAGTCAGGCATGGGAAATGACAAATCCGCCGCATCACTGCTTTATATGTGAAGTAGAATACTTAATCAGGTAAAGAATGGGGATGTCCAACAATACGCACTTGTTTCAACACCAGTTGACATATTTGAATCCACGATCAGTTGGCAACGCTCCACACCGCTTGTCATTACTCAACTTCTAACAGTTACAACAAAAGACAATCGCCCCCTTGACTTGATGTATACCACGGCTATGTATTTCATTGGCTATGGGCTATGGGGTTCCCACAGACTCCACTCGAATCAATCTCGGTGCTATCATGCTGAGTTTCGTTTTGGTGACTGGTGAGCCAGCATCGCTTGACCTAATAATACAGAGCATATGTATTTACATAATTCCGGTTGTTTATTTCAAATACCACGGGATACCTATCCGGTCACAGGTCACCAGCGAGCTTTTATTCTTTCTTCCAACGTGAAACCCATCTTTGCTCGAGTCTTCACTTGGCTCTGTGCCCCTCCTGCCATAAACGTTTGACTAATGGCTGTCCACAATATTTACTGCCGGAATTTACTTCCTGAGTACAAAGGATTCGCGCCTTGGCTCCCTGGTCCCGTCAATATAGCAGAAGTAGGGTATATGGATGCCGGCCGGTGGATACGGCTCTTTGATGCATCTAAAGACCGGGAAGACGACAGCAATGACTTGGGTATACCCGCCGAATATTGTCCTCTTGACGTCGGCAAGGTTAATAAGGAGATTCTTTGTGACGCACTGCCTTTCGCCAGAGAGCGTGGAACAGCTTTGGAGTATGGGATGCGAGCATCTAGTAAGATGTGTGTACATGAGCTCATGGGTGCTATCCTAGTACTTTCTTTGCTGCTGAACGCTGATGTCTGTCTCTCAGGCCAACTACACATAGTAGTGGCCAATATAGCTTCAAAACTTCTAAACTAGAAGGTGCCATCCTCATAACGATGGGAGACATCGAAAGCCACGACGCTTTAGAGAAGTCAAAATTTATCAAATACATTCGGGATAATTGTGTTTCCTGGCTGAACTTCGCCAGCGTCAAGCACAGCCGTTCCTTACGTCTGATAGACCTTGTCCTAGTTACGGGGTGGCACAAGAGCGCTTCTTGGGCCTGTGCCGCATTTTCAGGTTGCTCTAGCGAGGTGAGCCTCGAATTTAATGTCGATGTAGTTGGGATAGCACAAGCAGGCATATGGGGCACGTGGTCGAAAACCCTAACTCCAGGGATCTGGGGGCATTCAGGCCCTTCGAGAACAGGCATAGGAACAGAAGAAAGGAACCTCAAAAGCTTGTTAAATCCACTTCAGAACAATGAAGGTCGCACAAATATCGACGGCTCAAGCGATGCAAGAAGGGATGAGTCCTCTTTTTTCAATGTTCATCGAACGCCTAATATGTGCGTAATACTTTTGTTTATTCGATTATTAGAACGTGGTTGCAGACTGAGCGGCAACTTCAGCGCCCCCGGATCCGAACAAACAAAGGAACTTCCTGGCCAGGCCACCGAAGTTGCTAATCGCCGAGGTATGCACCAGAAACCGCAGTCGATAGATTTCCCAGTGAAAAATTAATGCGGGTCAGCAGGAACCGCCGATGGGAGAAGGAGTTTGGATGGTCCACGAGATCAAGGCATATTCATACGTGGATACAAAATTTGTGATAAGCACACTGGGCTCGCTCGGATCTTCTACCGGAACCGCTTAAAGACATGCAAGGATGGGTTCACGCTCACTGCGCCCTCCGATGATCAGGTTATACGTGGAGGTAGCCGAGGTGATGACTGTCCCGGAGGCAACAAAGACAGAGACAAAGAAAAGTACAGCAAGGGCGACCCATCGGGCAGCCGTTATGACCTTCCATCAGATCTTTCCGGCATTTCTTCTTCATCATCATCATCCTCCAAGGGTAAAAACGCCGCGCATTCCGGCCCAGTTGGATCAGTGGCCCGAGACACCAGGCCATCTAACTCATCGAACATATATCATTCGGGACTTGGTATTGAAATTGATGAAGATCTTGCTCTATATCTCCAACTCAATTGTGACAGGGTGTGTATATTCGGTCACCATTATATGATGATGATGTCTGTGTTCATTTACCAAGCAGCCGCCGACAGCTCTGGAGATCACACTTGAGTATATCTTGGAGGTAACGTCCGCTCTCTGGTTGACTGCGCTGCTAAGTACTGAGAAGATGTCAGAATTCTGATGCCGAATTTGCCATAGGGCATGACGATGATGTGATGGCATGGCTAAAAGTGAGCCAGATATACAAACAAGCCGTTATTGTGTAATTTTTATTATGATAGGATGCACATCTTTTCGGAGATCTTTTCAGTGAAATTCGGAACATTCGACCTAGGATCTTTATTTTGGACCAATGTCAGTACTTCCCGGCTCTCATCATGTACACTTGATCAGTTATCTTAAAACAGTTGGGATGTTGGAAACAACTCTTTGGACCTCTTTGGGTGATCAGCCAGACATGGGGCACGTGGATCATCCTTCTGTTCACACAGTTACGGCACAGTCTCCAGTTGTATGCCAATCAAGTTCCAACCGTGGCGTTCTGCATACCCTTGGCAGAACATCATTCATGGTTCCTGAAGCTATCAGTGCTCCCATTTCTCCTAATGATTATGGAGCAACGTTGCCGGTGTCAAATGTCACCAAACAAGGCAGGTCATATGACATTGAGATGCTACATCATTTTCCTCTCATTCGGGAGTGGCAGTATCGGCGTCCGCTGTATACGTCATGGTCAGAAAGCCAGGACGACATTGTTCGGGTACTGCTGGAGAAGGGGGCGAATTTTGATATGCGGGAAGAAGAATATAGCAGTGCGTTGGAGGCAGCAGCGTCAAAAGGCCATGACAAAGTCGTTCGAATGCTGCTGGAGAAGAGACTAGATGGCAATATGCAGGCCGGATGCTATGGCCGCGCGCTGCATGCTGCGTCGTCAGAAGGTCACGATGCCATTGTTCGTGTACTCCTGGATCAGGGAGCAAATTTGAATGCGCCAGGAGGAAAATTTGGCAGTGCGCTGCAGGCTGCCTCGTCAAGAGGTCACGACAGCGTCGTCCGGATGCTGCTAGAGATGGGCGCAGATGTCAGTATGGAAGGAGGAGTATATGGTGGTGCGTTGCAGGCCGCGTCGTCAAATGGTCATGAAGACATCGTTCGGTTGCTGTTGCAGAAGGGAGCGGATATCAACATGCAGAGTGGAAGATCTGGCAGTGCACTGTATGCGGCGTCGTCGGAAGGTCACGCCAACATTGTTCAGATGCTGCTGCAGATAGGGGAAGATGTCAACATGCAGGGAGAAGAATATGGCAGTGCCCTGTGGGCCGCATCAACAAAAGGTCATGATAAAGTTGTTCAGGTGCTGTTGGAGAAGGGCATTATACAGGGAGCAAGTTATGGCAATGCACTGTATGCGGCGTCGTCGGAAGGTCACGCCAACATTGTTCAGATGCTGCTGCAGATGGGGGAAGATGTTAATATGTAGGGAGAAGAATATGGCAGTGCGCTGTGGGCCGCATCGACAAAAGGTCATGATAAAGTTGTTCAGGTGCTGCTGAAGCAGGGCTTTTCACAGGGAGCAAGTTATGGCAGTGCCTTGTACGCGGCGTCATCAGATGTTCATGACAACCTGGTTCGGGTGTTGCTGCAGACCGGAGCGGGTATAGCGTCAGAAGATTATAGCCGTGCGCTCCTGGAAGCATCTTCAAGAGGCTACGACGTCGTCGTTCGGGTACTGCTGGAGATGGGGGCGGACGACAATCTGAAGGAAGGAGAATATGACCGTGTGCTATACGCAGCGTCGTCAGAAGGCCATGACACCATTGTTCGGGTGCTGCTGGAGAGTGGGGGCAGTATAAAGGCTCCAGGAGGAAATTATGGCAGTGCCCTGCTGGCGGCGTCGACAAAAGGTCATGGAAACATTGTAAGGATGTTACTCGAGAAGGGGGCGGACGTCAATATGCCAGGAGGAGAATATGGCAGTGCTCTGCAGGCGGCATCAACAAAAGGTCACGAAAACGTTGTACGGATACTACTGGAGAAGGGGGCGGATGTGAATATGCAGGGAGGAACATACGGTGGTGCGCTACATGCCGCGTTGATCCGGGGTCACAACAACGTCATTCCGGTGCTATTGGAGAAGGGGGCAGATCCCAATGTGCGGGTAGGTCCATATGATAGTGCGCTGCACGCTGCGCTGTCGAGTGGCGACGAAGACATAGTTCGGCTGCTACTAGGGAAAGGGGCAGATACCAACGTGCAAGGAGGAGAATACGGCAATCTGCTGCATCTCGCGTCGTCGAAAGGTCACACCGGCATCGTTTGGGCGCTGTTGCAGAAAGGAGTGGATGTGAATATGCAGGGTGGAGAATGTGGCAGCGCCCTGCAGGCAGCGTCGTCAGAAGGTCACCATAACGTGGTGTGGCTATTGTTGAAGAAGGGAGCCGATGTAAACGCGCCGGGAGGTAAATTTGGTAGTGCGCTGCAGGCGGCGTCGACCAAGGGCCATGACCACATCGTTCGGCTGTTAATGAAGAGTGGCGCCAGCGCCGACAGCGTTGTCAATTCAGGGGCATAGTGCATCAAGCAAGAATATAATGCTTCCAAAAAACTATTAGCCGTGATTATTTTACGTTCAGATCCTCCATCGTAATTGCATGAAGCAAGGCCGGAAGTGCCGAGTAAAGAAGTAAATTGATTTGCAGGTGGAAATGGGTTCACATTATATTACCGTAAGTAGAAACGACGACAAGAAATGGCTAGCACTGATTACTTTACATTACTATTCTCCAGCTTCTCTCCATCTTACTATGTTCATAAATGCATCATACCATCCGGAGCCTGTTTTTTTTTTTTCCTCGTCATTTTATTCGACCTCAGACTGTGTCTATGGTGGTCGTTACACGTGTTCTACCTAAGCAGCACGGGCCTTTCCCCTCACTCCCTGGGACTCCCGGATCCCTGCTCCCTCACGCGGGCGATTGCACCGACGACGGGTCCCACCCCCCACCGGCCCACCCCCCTTGGGAATGTTTATCGCCCCACGCTTTTCGTCGAGGCACGGTAGTGGCTCTTTCCTGCTGTTGATCACATGAGTTGGGGTCTGTCTTCGTAAGTGCTCGGCCGCCGGGGCGGGCTGGCACGACAAGAGGGAGCGCCGCAGGTAAAAGAAAAAGAGAGGGCCTGGTCACTATTGGTGGGTCGTCCATCTTCATCTTGCTGAGTCGAGTCCGGCCCTTGTCGATGCGCGAGCGTTGAGTAACATGAGATGGGTTATGTGTGGTGTAAACTTGTCGTGTCGTGCCGGGGGTGTGCTTTGTCTGCTGGCCTATGCGAGTTTTTCGTATTGGTCTGGTGAGGGGGCAACATCACCAAACGTTGCTTGGAGCTGCTTGGTGGCTGCTATGTATCCCAGTGTTGCTAACATCGCTTTTGGTTTCCCTAGCATCTCCTTGAGTGACTTTGACTTGCTGCCTAGTTTTTGTCTTAGGTTTACTCTTGCGTGTTTGTGTGCCTGACAGTCGAATAGGTAGTGATGGACTGATTCCTCATGCCTTGTACAGGCTAGGCAGAGCGGTGAAGGGGCCCTTCTGATGCGGTGCAGGTGTTTGTTGAGGGGTGCATGTGATGTGCGAGCTGTGTGATCAGGCTGGCCTGGGCTCTTGTGAGGCCTAGGAGGGTGTTATCTATTTTTGCTATCCGAGCGTAACGTGGCGAGGCCATCCAGCGTTCTCTCCAGAGGCCTTGTATTCCTGCTCTGAAGCTTTGGCATGCCGCGGCAACACTGCGCGGTAGGGGTTCTGAGCTGAGGAAGGCAGGGAGTGCACTCGCCTGACTACTGTTTCCCGAAGCTGCTTTCTTCACTTCTCTGTCCGCCTCTTCATTACCTTCGACACTGTCGTGTCTCGATATCCATGTGATCTTTAGCTTTACCTGGCACCATCTGGATGGGGTAGAGATCCTGTTGGCCATTCCATGTGTCTGGCTTAGGATGTGTTGTAACATACTATTAGCATCAGTGCAATTCACTGATCAAAATGATATCAAACTCATATGTGAACATATGACATCACAAGTGACTCATGTGATTGGGGAGAATGAGACTATGATCAGAGACCAAGTGTCTAAAGGATGAATTTGGTGTGATTAAACATTACATAATCACCAGGCCACTAGACCATTTGAACATGCTACACCATTTGGAAGTGGTGTACAGGGCTATCAGAACTTGTGGAATGCAAGTGAATAGAGTACCAAGAGTATTCATTGAACAACTGTCCAAGGAACAGGGAAAAGAGGGCATGAGTTTCTATACATGCATTCACATGCATATATTTGAGGCATTTTAAAGATCTGTTTTTCCTATTGTTTCAAATGAAATGATTCACTAATTACGATTACCATTCTATGTTGCAAAGGGCTTTGTATCTCCTGACCGAGGTTTCTAACATTTCATCCATCTGACCACTATCCTCATCATGATCACTACCTGTCAGACTGCATTACATCACCCCTTTGTCCACATGTATTGATTACCCCATTGACTCAAGATCTTATATTGCAAATTATCTGCAACAATGTAGTATAAATATTGTAGTATCACTTGTACATTACACCAGTTAGAAATTAGTCTACACTCACTCTGAGTCAGAATTTAGTCTGCACTCAAATCACACACAGTCTACAGTGAATTAAATTGCTCTAGATTTGTACTTGCTGTTTTACACAGCTTCAAAGCCTGCACTAGTAGTTTGTTACATCCATGTGTTCTGCACTTCTGTTTGCACTTTCTGCACTATCACTCCCATTACAATTATACCTTTACTCAGCTCTCCAATCCCCCTGGCCCCTCCATCTGCAGGAGTACCCTGTTCCTTGTGGAACATCTCTGTTCCCTTATCAATGAATGATGGGTACCTCTTTTTGATATCACACTTACATCCTTTCCCTAGGCCATGATCCCTGACTCTTTTCTTGATCTGCATTGTATACCTCTTCCACTCTAACTTGGATCTCCTTACTCCTACCTATTTACATGTACACTAGTATATAAGCCCTGTATTTGTACTAGTTATGGCAGTTCAAATAATCACTGCGTTTAAGCCCAAGATTACTGTAGTTCGGCGACGTTCACTGAGCTCCAAATACATCATGTCAGCCCACCTTGCCACAGACATTGCTAAGGTCATGTTAACGTACCATCCACATATGTTTATGTATATAAATCAACTTGGCCTGTCCATAGGCTCTGAATATCTAACCTTAACATAGCTGAGAAAGTCTCTGACTAGATTCGCTTACATGCCTTATTAGAGGTCTAAGGATATTGAATTATCGTACCTCTGTTTAGGTTCGTCTAGGTAGTGTCTCCAGGCTATGTATAGCAGTATGTTCCTCAGAAAGCACTTAACAAATTTTTTTTTTGTTTTACAGCACTAGTAATTTGGCTCCACTGGCCGTGCACCTCTATATTACTAACTTCCGTCAATGACTGACCGCCACTAGATCCAATGACGCACCTGCACTTTATCTACCATATAAGGCTTGATCTTGCCAAGCCTTCCCCATAACCACCACGTACCTGTATCCCTTGTTCTTGCGATCCTCAGAGTCAATGCCTCGCAGCAAGAAGGCCAAGCCAAGTTCGCGGGTCAGACCATACAAAAGGTATGTGTCTAACGGCGAGTTCATATATGTGATGAGCTAAGTACTTGGTCAGAAACAACCGAACTGTCGTTCCAGTCATGAACCCGCGAGCAATACACCCAGCATCTAATTAACATAGTCTAAATCTGCCTCAGCGCACGTTCCGGTGAAGATATATTTGTGTCGTCCGACAATGACATGACTTCAGTCTCACTGGATCAATCGATGAATACAATACTTCAACGTCACCCTTCAGATGTGATCAAGGCCATTTTTGCCACATTGAAGGATGACATTGAGATCGAGTTGACGGTGAGGAAGCTCGCTCGCTTGTACTGTGATGAAATGTCACGTCCCGAGGTCAGGGCTATGGTTCATGGGATGATAGGTCTCTTTGATCTAGCAGATGAAATGAGATCCTAATTAATGAATATGTGATTACTGTCGTGAGGGTCTGTCTAGTATCATATAACTCATGTCGAACTCTGAATTAATTGAGATCGACTTGAGATTTGAAACTCCTACCACCACCAAGCGTTCCTGTATCCTGCCACCACCACCACCACCACCACCACCACAGGAACAGCGTCAACCCTCGCTGGGCAGACAATAACATCTTAACACTATATATCACTTGACATGCACTCTAAAGAGAGTCTACGAGCTGTAAGTTACCTATATCGAATCTATGAGTAGGCTTGTGAGATCGCCATATAGATCAAGGCTAGGCAACGCACCGTCCGGTGTATATGTGCGGCATGCACAGCAGAATCCCCTGGGGGATGTCGTATCTCGAGGTTGGAGCAAGAATCCCATGCGCAGCTTGAGTATCAAGGTCGTTGCGAAGTTTATCAACGGGGGCGAATGAGAAGATTTGCTAGTTCATCTCGAGCTAATACAGTAGATTATAAATCTATCATAGAAGGATAGGTATCAGGCTGACGCATAATAGGTGAGCACATATAGTAAATTTCCATTTAGGGTTGTACTTACGTTCTCAATCTCATTGCATGCTGCATCACGGGCCCACTGCAATACATGTACATTGACCACCGTGGTGATATCCTGAGTGAAATCAACGTCCATATATGGTTCTCCGGACTCTGGATCACATTGGGGAGGTTCTCCACAGGCGCGAGGAAGGGGTATGTCAGATTTTTTGCTCGCCATTCCAATCAATGTAATCATGCATCGATGGAGTACATCCTGCTAGGGATATCAACCACTTGCACATTCAGACATGCACAAGCTCACCAGAATTTCCATCCTGAATGTTTTAAATTCCCTGGTGAGCCCCTTCTGTTTCATAATATCCCAGTCTCCTGGCTGATTATCAATATCCAACATGTTATCATCCCTTGAACTGCCATCTCGTGCTGGACCTCTTGCCACACGCTTGCCTCGGTGTCCACGGCTACGGATCCTGCCCCTCAAAGAAATAGCCGGCTCGCTTTGGTCGCTTGCACTTACAGCCATCGTTGAGGTAAGTTTTGAATTCGCCTCTCGCAAATCAGCTGACTCATCCCTTATTCCCTGTAGTTCCACAGTCATAGTCCCCGATATTGCCTGGGTTACATGAGTACTTATCTGCGTAATCATTATCTGCCTCTCAGCCGCCTGGTCTTCTTTCAAGAGTGCAGGATCTAAGTTACTTGGATCAGTCACAACTCTCAGCTGCACGCGGGGCTTGACATGCCCACTAATACCCAAAGTACCAATGTGAGCAATTGTATTCACATCAAAAGGATGCTTACACATGATTCATAAGATCGTTGAGGGTATCTGGCAGACTATAACAGTAGGTCGGCATCCTTGGAATCCAGGCCTACATCAAAGGATAAAGAGGCAAAGGTACGCACTTGTTTGAAGCTGGTTGTTCTGTAATCTGCTCATGGCCACGGTTATCCTTCATCGACACTCTCACATTCCCCATATCCCCTCCTGCATTCACAATTGCCGCTTGCACTGGGGTATTATCAATTTTCCTGCGCTTGCTCTTGGATGCTGGTGCGTCCACACTCTTTTTAGGTCTCCCGTGGGTGTGTGCCTGAGATAGAACCAGGGGGGATTTGGGGGATCACTGCGTGGACAGAGGGGGATTGCACTCGAGCCATTCAGCCTTCTCCTCGGGTGTCAAGCGGACCCAGATCCTTTGTGTCCAGGGGTCGGCCCAGGCAGGGGCAAATGGATCGCCTACAGGCACCAGCATTGAAGCCTAGTATGACAAGGATTGTGGGGTATGCCTGGGCATATATGTATATTATGGGTGCCCCTCAATGACCGCTAGGAATTGCACAGGCTATTTTTTATTTTTTTTTGTTTATATTAAATTGGTGTATATATGCGGATATGCACATATATAACCTATTCAGAGAAATATGAAACTATGTAGCATCTGCCAAGGACGCCTCTACCTATCTCAATGGGCTGCGATGAGTAGACCTTAATGGAGTTGGCTGGAGTACGGAAAGTACGGGTAGTCACATAGTGCGGAGAGAATACCTTATCCGGCCCTGGAATGATACAGTATTTGTGTGTGCCTACGGTTGCATAGATCTTAACATATCTGCAACAAGGTGAGCTCTTCTCACTCCGAAAACATTATATTTTCTGACCTTATCACATCTCGCTGTGGCCTGGAAATATAGGGCTTAAACGCAGTGAATGACTACATTTCATGTTAATTTTGTCCATAGTATTCTTAGTACACTTCTGTCCTTGCTTCCATACTTCTGCACATACTGTGGAGTGGTGAGACTTTACCCCATTACCCCATTCCAAAGTCTTGGGACCTTGTGATTGTTTGAGAGGCACAGCAAATAAGCTGAAGCTGAAGTCCCTTCCAATCTGTCCTCTGTCTTCCATCTTCTTCCCCTAACATTTTACACATCTGTAACATAGTTCATCTATTGCAACTTAGTTGTCCACTCATAGATCAACTTCTCTAAGCCATCACTGGGTAATGTCATGAACTGGTTTATTCCATCATAATGCTGAGTGCCTAAGCAGAACCATTTCCTCAATTGTCTCATCAGACAACCAACATCTTTTCATACTCTGAGCTGAGCCATCATCTCCATCATCTTCAATGTGCCTCACTGCCAACGTCACTTGTGCATCTACTCTATCACTCCCCATGCAGACGCCACCAATCATTCAGGCTCAATCACCTGCCCACATTAGGTGACAATCTGGAAGACCTAGCACAGGTAGCATGGACTGGGAGAGCATTGATCCCCATGACCTCTTCTTCAATCCCAACTTAGGACAAGTTGAGTTACCAGTGCATTGCATCTCCAATGCATGTGAAGACAAGCAAAGTGTGGAGATTGAGATATTGCAAAGTGGCATCAGCTCCCCATATGACCCCTATCACTTCAACTACTCCTTACATCCTCCTCAACTATCCAATCCTACTGTTAAGACTAGGGTCTACGTGTGGGACCTCAGAGTGAGCTTGGCCAAGGGTGATCAGTAAGGGCTTGGCTTCAGCTTATGTGCTGCACCATCCACTAGTGATGTGCCCTCAATTTCAAAGCGAGGTCAGACAAGAGGAGTGGAAGGACTAAGAGGGAGTGGAGCAAGAAACTAGTAAAGGATTTGAAAGGGTATCTAATTCAATTTCTGACTGAAGAGCGAAGTACATACATAATGAGACTTATACTGTATATGGATATCAGAGAAGCAGGGTCAGATGAGATAGCTAAGGGAATCATAATGAAGCTTGGGGATGGAAAAGGAATGGGGTTTGGGGAAAAGGGATATAGGGAACGGGGGTCGGGCTCAGGCTTGGACTACTTTGGGATGGGCTCAGATAAGGTTGGGCTCAGGGTATGGGCTCAGGATGGGGTTGGTTACCAAATGGGGTCACCAGAGAGCCGCAAGGAACCAGATCATAACACCTACACCACCTCCTTTGATCAGATTGTAGGACAGGCACTGCCTCATAGGCTGTACACTTGGAGCATGGAAGTGTGGTCCTGGATTGTTGGTTGGTTCAGGGGTTAAGTAATGACTCATTACTATTCCCTTTGACTCTTTCTTGTTCATTGTGACTCATTCTTGTTCTCCATGACTCATTGTTACCCCCATGACTCACTATTATTCTCTCCAACTCATTGTTGTCCCCCTATGACTCATTGTTGAGCATTGTGACTTATTTCCCCCTTTCTGTACCATACTTGACTCATTGTTCTGACTCATTCTGAGTCACCATGGCTCATTCTGACTCACCCTGACTCATTCTGACTCATACCCCTTAATATCTTATAACTCACCCCCATTCTCCCAAGTAGTTAAATAGCAAGCTTGCTTCATGTATTTTGCTAGTTTGGTTATCATATACGTTACACTGTCTCCTGTGCCCTTAAGCACTTGAGGATACCTTGCTCACCTCAACTCTCTTCTCTCAATACTTTTCTTCAAGGCTTGTCTACTTCAGACTTGCCCTATCTCTACTCTCTATCTCTTATCTTCTGTGACCAACTAAGACAGGCACCTTTTTTAGTGCAGGGTCTTTCAGCATTGGGATCTTATACCCAGTGTGGATGGTTCTGACAGGCAATCCCTTACTCCTCTCTCTATCAACATCTGAGAGCTGAGTTTCTAGTTGCCATCATCCCTGTCAGGAACCTGTGATTATGTCATCAGGTGCCTTGATAAATCTCAGCACAGGCAATTGATTGCTTTAATAGGATCTCTCTAGTATTCCAATCACTCAATCACCATCACCATTCACAGGTTCAACTTCAGGGGCTTTAATTACCTCACTAGGAGCATCCAATAAGTAATCAATCACACCTGGTTCTCAGACTTGCTATGGCAATATTCATTGAGCAATCACTCTATTTCTTTTTGCACACATGAAATAACACTCCAGACATTGAGCACAAGCCATAGATGCACTATGACATCACAACGCCTACTGAGGGTACATCACTCATATGATTACCCCACACATGCATCAGCAGTATTCAATCAGCATACTTACATATCATGTAAGTACCTGATCACTAGTACAATAAAAATAGAACAGAAAAACATTACAACAAAAGAAGACCATGTTGAGGGAATGGGGCTCATGGGATGCAAGCCAGATGGAGCATTAGAGGTGCTCATCATATTATGTAAACTGTCTATAAGATAACACACAGACTGAATGACCCCTGATATAATTATGTCAGGGTATTGAAGTATTTTCACACTTACATTTTCTTCTATTATCTAGTTTACTGATTATGAAAATCATTCACATATTCACAAAACCTAATTTTCCCTGTGATTTCCATGTAATGTCCAGCACTATCTCTCCACAGATAGTCACATACATCTATCCCCCTAATTACTTGTTTTCCAACTCCTGTTTTTCTAGATTACATTCCAAAAATAGTTTACAACATTCTAGTATAAGTACTGGAATATTCCTGTATGATACAGTCGGTCAGAATTTATTTCTGCTCTCAATCACTGTTATGATCCGGTTCCTCGTGGATCTCTGGTGACTATATTCGGCAACTAACCCCGTCCCAAGCCCATACCCCGAGCCCGTCCCAAAGTAGTCCGAGCCTGAGCCCGAGCCCGAACCCTGTTTCTTATCCGGCCCTGAACTCCCTTATGATCCCCTTAGTTAGTTCTGTCTGACCCTGTTCCCCTTGTTATCCGTATATAAGTCTCACTCTATATGTACTTCACTCTTCAGTCAGAAATCACATTAGATACCCTTCGAACCCCTTACTAGTTTCTTGTCCTGTTACCTTTTGGCCCCTTCGCTCCTCTTGTCCTAATCTCCTTCCAAAATCAAGGGCATGTGTGATAGTGGATGGCGCAGCACATAAGCTGAAGCCCAGCCCTTCCTAGTACTCCTTGGCCGAGCTCCCCCAAGGTCCCACATGAAGACCCAGTCTTAACAATCACATTAAAATCCTTACAGCATTAAAACTTGCTTCTGGCTTTTAATTATCACTTCCAATGTTCCCAATGACTCACATTTATACTACATCAGATACCTAGTCCACATTCCTAAACTAGATCCATATCTCAAACCTCTCATCACTCGAACAACTCCGTAACACCCCTGAGCCGAATGCTCGGTTCAACATCAGTGCCCCCGCACCACGTGACCTTCGCTTAACGCACAGGTCGTATCCAGCGCCGCACAGAACAGAACAATAAAATAAAATCTTGAGTATTTTATTGAATCTCACTCCAGGCTTTAAATCATAATATAATATACAACCGTCAGATAGTGGGCGTGTTGGGCGCGTCATCGCAGCAGCAGCAGCAGCAAATCATGTGACTCCTGTCACCCTCGAGTTAGGAGGAAAATGCTTTTAAAGAGCATTGATTCACGTTTTACGGCTCCAAATCTCACACATCAGAACCCTTTTCTCGAAATTGCTCCGAAATTCATTGGGATAGGATTTCAGGGATGTTGAAGAACACCCGAGGTGAGGTGTATGGTCGTTTGATATTTCGCCCACTCAGTGTTTTCCTGTTACAGGTTATGTGTTTCTGGGAGGTGAAATGAACAAAGGGGACAAGTTTATTGCTCCCACTGTCGTGACAAATGTGACATTCACCAATTCATTGATAAAAGAGCAAGTGCACAACTCCTTGTTCGCATAGTATCACGCTTAATCGCTATCTCACAGAGAAATATTCAGACCCGTTTTGCCCATCGTACCTGTTCCTGATGTTAGTTCAGCTCTGGATTACATCAACAACCGGTGAGTGCTGGTGTTTATCCGAAGTGGATCGATATGGATTGGCGTACCGCGTCGAAATTATCTGCTAGCGATCACCCTCTTTCTCTTTTCGCCTTCTCCAAGGACGCGAGAGTCTGCGATCAAAGTGCGTTGGGAATGTATCCTCACTCAACTGTCTAACTTGTTGTGCTGTTTGAAAGAGTACGCTTTCGGGTTCTTCTTTGCAAATAATGTTGTGATGCAAGGCAATGGTGCGTTACTCTCAAGTCAATTTCAATGTCAGAGTGATCAATGCTGCTGTTCTAGTGTTGGCGGTCCCCTTCGGCGGAGTTGGCGGTTCTGGTTGTAAGTTGTTAAGATCGCGCGATCCTCCCTTCTCCAATATATATGATCTTCCTTCCCTATATGGCTCCCACAAGGGTAAATTTTCTTTTGACATGTTCGCTCACACCAACGGCCAGTACTGCGCTCTCCAAACTGATAAATTCGTCCCCAAAACTGCTGAAGCCACTGGCTTCATTTTATTTATTTCCCTCTACGGGATTTATTTGTTGATGAGCATCCGTTACCCACCATAAACAGTGCGTTTTAGTTCCGTATACTGCGGAGAAATATAAAGTGCCTATTCTAGGACGAAAGTCTCAAGAAATCCAATCCAAAGATACCCTACCACGCCCAAGAACCTCAGTTAACTGGACGCGGTGGTCCGTCGCTACATTCACCATTGCCATTGTAGTTGCGATCAGGCAGCGTGTTTTTGACGCCATCCGTGCTTGAAGATAATATGGCTAGGGGGTCTTGCATCGATCATATTCAACAACGGGGGTTGTACTTTTGTGACATACAAGAGACGTGTTAGCAAAACAGCTACAAAACATATTACAAGCTGATATTAACAAGCTTTGGCATGAGTTATTGAGTACGATTGCTCTAATCTTTGCAAGTGCTGTGTATAACTGATCAGGCGCGAACACTGGTGTGGTTACTGCAAGTCCATTCCTACACAACCCAAAGGCATTCCCTTGTACGACGATAACAAATTATGAGCAGTAATTACTTTACATCTCCAACTTCTCCCCTTTTACTATGTTCACTACGCATCAGCCAATATCAACTCTTCTGTGCATGCTTCAGCATGTAGTCAACCTCAGGGCTACACATTCATTGGATCTGTCAGACTTGAAACTTCATTTTAAGATCGAGTTTGCGCACCCAATGCTCTTCAGGAAGTCGTCATTTGTGTGAGTAGTTTTCCAGCCTAATTTACGGGTACGATCTGCCTTGCAGCGAGAGTTCGATCCCAAATAATACAACTATTATGCCAGCGACGATTCTCAGTGGTAATTCCAACAACGACGATTTAGACGTACCCATTCAGAGTAATTCTTGACATCTTCGTCGGTAAACGGCGTTGGCTCCGGTTTGCCTATACCTCTGGCGTGGAGAGCACGAGCTACCTCTGTGGAAACCTCGTAGGCGGTGTACTCTACACGCTGATTAACGGATGGTCTTGTATTGATGAAGTTTCTTTGTTACTCACCTCCGGATTCTGGTGGGCGGCCATGAACGACTGTCAAAACTCAAGCATTAGAATGTTTGACACACCTGCAAAGTAGTACCCTTCGCGGCCAGTGGCTGCTTTCCCTTCAATTGCTGCCTCAAACACCGTGGCGATTGCTGTAGCAACTAGGCACCATATTAATAAATCCTCCTCAAGTTCTCACTCAAAGGTAAACACGTACTTTCACTGATGTGAACACTACCCCACACGTTGAGGCCCTTTCCTACAACCCCTGCCTGCCCGCGTGCAATGCTGACCCGGATGAGGCCAGGGAGCTGGATAGAGCTCGAATTCGATATGCCCTTTCGCACAAGCTCGTGGTCTGCAATCCCATATATGGTGGGAGGTGAAATGATGTGCGTCCTGACTTTGGGAGACGCAGCGAGAACTAGAAGTTCTATGTCACGGTGCAGAGCTGTATCAGGGACTGCGTTTATATGGGCCGCGTCAAGGTCGGAGTAGATATTGTCTGTGGCTGGCGACAACAAACAAGAAAATTTGATTAAGTTTGGAAAACTTCAGACCAGACGACTGACCATATTCTCCACGTGCATCGTCAGTCAGTGTACCCGTTCCACTCTGCATCATATCAGACATGGGAGCTTAAACAAGGAAGGCGCCTCTTACAATATGAATCAAGATTGGGTTGTCACTTCTTTTCTTCATCCCTTCCAGTATCGCTTTGCAAGAAGCCATGTGGTCTGCAGAATTTGCAGTATGGATCACAACGTCTGCCTTCTCTGCTTCGGCAGAGAGAACGTCGTCGTCGTCGAGTGTGCCAAGGACCGGACGCACGCCAAGCGATTCTAGCAGTGCTGCCTTGTCTTTGTTGCGCACAAGAGCAGAATAAGCATATGATTTGGTTGAGGGCCATGACAGCAAGTGTGCAAGCGCTGTACCACCAATGTAACCCGTAGCACTGGAGCAACACTTGTCAGCTAGATGCAGTTGACCCGGCTATTTTTTCTTCAAACAACCACTTACCCAGTGAGGAAGACAGTTTTTGTCATGGTAGTAGGTGGCAGGGTGTTCACGTTGAGACACAGTACTAAGTTGCGGTTCTCGTTTATATCCGATTCAAAAGCGATGAGTAACCCCAGGAACACCATTAGAAGGCCAACCTGCGGCGATGTGCGACATGTGCACAGGGCTGTAGAACACGTAAAACTTTACCACACTTTACAGGAGTAAGCTGTCAATCGAGAACATAACCGATTAGCATACAGTAGATAACCCAGACCCTGTTCTAATGCGTGGCACAACCGTAAAGCAGCTCGTCTTGCCGGCGCAGATGAGTCGGCTTACGCCGTACCACAGTAACGGCCGCGCGGAACGGTACTGACGACGATGTCTAAAATCAATGATCATCTATCTCCCTAAACATGTCTGAGTTAGCTCATGTGATTGGGCCTTCGCTTGTACTTATATATATATTACCGGTATTCCCGCTCGCGGCTCGCTTTTGCGGAGGACAGCTACGTACGGAAGTACACGAAATTGCCACTCGCATCCTGCCGATCCGTTGATCAACCGCTGGTCCGCTTTGGAAACGATAGCGCTGAGCGATCACGTGACTTACACAGCTTCATCCGCCATATCGGAAACCGTATCTTCAGCTCAGAGTACCACACAAGGCTAAGTACAAGGGTAGCATAAGGAATTAAGGCTGGCAAGGGGCACTGCACGCACCTTTGCTACTCACGCATCCTTTGCAGCTGAAGGAAGTTCAAGGAACTTGCAGTAAGAACAGAAGGAAGAGTAACATGCTGGAGCTTCCTTCAAACTAGCTTGCTTGAAACTCTGATTCAGCTCCTGGGGTTAAAGTCACATCTCATGGATATCTCACCCCACGGTATCTTCCCAGACATTTTCATCTCTTTTCTAGACTACCATTTCAATATCCAGCCATCAGCCATGTTTATTTCCCATTTCCAGCTCGCAGTAGAGTGTATATGTTACCAATAATTATTAGCTCAACTGAATGGTGTGCCTGATATTTTCAATTCAGTTTGCTAATAATTATTGATAGTCAGCAGCTGCTTGTCGTCTACGTCGAGGAACGTACTGGCGTTGCTGCTACTTGCTGCTCCTCGATTTAATTGCTTCACACACTCCGGTTCGGTCACCGAGTCTGATGGTGGCGCAACTAGACAGTCCTGTTAAAAGGAGAGGAGTCGAGTGCTCCCTACGGCTGTCGTGATCATCCCGCACCCATAATCCTCATTGCTGTTCCCGTCTTCTTCTATGCAGCCTTCTAACCCTTCCCCCGATGGAGTCACCATCAAGCTCAGTCGCTGGGTTGCCGATCTCAAATGGGAGGACATTCCGCCAGACATTGCAGAGCGAGCCAAGTACGTCATCCTGGACGGTATCACTTGCGCTCTCGTTGGCTCTCACCTTCCATGGTCCGCCGAAGCCGTCGCAGCGATCCTCAGCTTTGAAACGCCAGGCGGCTCCAGCTCCTTGGTGGGGTGGCACGGCCAGCGCACGAGTCCCATGGCTTCCGCCCTGCTAAACAGCGCCTTCATCCAAGGTTTCGAGCTCGACGATTACCACTCCGTCGCGCCGCTCCATAGCAACTCGATCATCCTCCCCGCGCTCATGGGCGCAATAGCGAGCCGGCGCAACACCGACGCCCGAACCGTCACAGGCAAGAACTTGTTGCTTGCGACCATCGTGGGCTACGAGGTCGGGCCGAGGGTAGGGCTTGGTCTGAACGGGGGAAAAATCCTGTCCCGCGGCTGGCACAGTGGCGCGGTCTTTGGTCCCAGCGCAGCCGCCGCGGCCTGCTGCAAGCTCTTCGGGCTGGACAGTGACCAGACGGAGGACGCGTGCGGGATGGCGTGTACCCAGGCCGGCGGGCTCCTGTCCGCCCAGTTCGAATCATCCGTCAAGCGCATGCAACATGGGTTCGCGTCCAGGAACGGCCTCTTAGCCGCTCTCCTGGCTCGCGGCAACTACAAGGGCATCAGGAGCATTTTCGATAGGGAGTACGGAGGTTTCCTCTCCACCTTCTCTTACGGCTCGGAACCTGTGAGACCCGAGGAGGTGGCTAAAGACCTCGGAACGACGTGGCAGACATCGCGGATCAACATCAAGCCCTACCCCTGCATGGCCGGGATCCATGCGCAAATCGACCGCATCCGTTAGCTGCAACTCTTGGAGGGCTTCCACACGGATGGAATCAGTGCGATTACGGTCGAGATGAGCGAGCCAGCGTTCAAACATGACGGTTGGAAAGCCACATCACCCATCAACGTCATTGGCGCTCAGATGAACGCAGCATACGTCGCCGCGGCTCAGCTCACGGACGGCGCGATCTCGATGAAGACATTCGGTGAGGCGAACCTGAATCGTCCCGAGCTCTGGGAGCTCATCTCCAAAATTGAGGTACTCCACCAGGAGGAGTTCGACGCCCTTGGGCGCGAAAACGTGCTATGCACGAGGGTGACAATACGCTATTCGGAGGGAGAGAAGCCTCTGAGCGTCACCGTCATGAAGCCGAAGGGCGCGAAGACGCCGCTGACGAATGAGGAAATCATCGAGAAGTACAAGGCCCTTGTTGAAGGCGTCATCGAGGAGGACGAGCGGGAGGCAATCGAGAAGGCCGTCCTATCCCTCGACAGCTGTGCCGACGTACAAACCCTTTTCACGCTGCTGGATATCGAAGCCAAGTCTCCTCTCTAGCTCTTCTCGCACCAAATCGTTGGAAAAACAGCTTTGTATTATAATGTACATTATGAGTACAAAAGTATAATCCATTTCACAACAATCCTTAGCTTTATTCGTCGAAAATTACAAGGTATACGTTGTCAACAATCGCATGACATAAGACGAATCCGGTGATCGGTTAACGCAGAACATCGACCTCGACCATCATCTGGTCACATGCATAATTGCGTAACATTGGCCCGCTGCATGAATACAGTACCTGCGCTATTGGACTCTCACATTCGTGCTCCGGAAGCCTTCAGAAAGATGATATATTAGGTGACTTCATCAGTTAAGAGGTGACATAAGAGATTTTTGATGAATGAACGGCAGCTATACCTCCCCGAACTAGGTACATTTCAACTCACTCCGGAAAGAATTGCAATTCACAGCGGGCATATATATGACAACGACTTGTTTCTTGATATCACTCTCAAAACTATTAGAAAGAACACAGGTAGTTCAGGATTCTACTCCCTTTTTTCTTCTTCGCCTACTCCGTGAGTCCTCGTTGGCACTCTGGACCACAACGGGCAGATACGACATACTGCCATCCCTCAGATTTTGCCACCGCCGAAACCCCGGTGGTTTGCTTTTAATATAGTCGACCTCGTTAGGAGGAGGGGAGACGCGAATCTCTGTCTCCTCTGTTACTTCCGTAACAGCAGGTGCACGTACAGGCGCCGGGATGTAGGAAGCGACAGTGACTTTCCGAGTTTGTGCATTAAGCGATAGAACCTTGCGAGGCTGAGAGGCTGCTGTAGCAAGCTGAGGGTTGCCCGTCGTGGTGGCAAGCGTGGGGAAGGCCCCTGCGGCCTTCTGCAACTCTAGCCATTCTTGCTCTCGCTGTTCAGTTTCTCGCATTATAACCTCGTTTATTTCGCTGGTGAGCGTTTGAATAAGGGCCTCACGGGAAGTCGGTGATGTGAGAGACGAAGAACAGTGTGGACAGGGATAGAAAGGCTCGTGCAGCGAACATAGCACGAGTCCACATTGTAAGCAGATGGGGGTATATTTTGAGAGTGCATGCACCCGGGCTGCAGGGAAGTTAATGTATGATGGGAATAAGATAGACATCCATGGCCGACCTTGACAGAAGCATCCACCCTTTGGATCCTTGCCAGTTGTCCAAGATTTCAGACCCTCCAACAGACTTTCAAGCCTCAGCACCTCCCTGCTTTTCGGTGGATGAGTGGCCTTTCCCTTTCCTTTGTTGCGGTTTGGAGTAGGGGTGCGAGAAGGGGCTATACGATCTGAGGGTACACTGGAAGACCGTGACCACGCAGTCCTTGACATGATGAAGACTTCGGAAACTGCCGTTGCATGATGTCCGACACTCCGTGGTGAATCAACTCGATTCAAGTATTATTCAAACTGAAGACCAGGATACCTAATACCCAAGAATATAAAACTAGAACAGAGAAATTCTTCTCCAGGCCCTCATAAATCCTCCAACATCATCACATTGATGCCAAACCATCCTGGAATACTATCCCAAATAGTCTGCCTGGCTCTCTGAATCGTCGCCTGCAAGTCAGCCCTGCACATCTCGCACCCTCTAGCTGCTGGTTTTTCAGCAACAGATGTACCCGTTTCCCGACTTTGCAGTTCGATGACACACTGTAACATAAATAGCGGGTCGTTCTCTCGACTCGAGGTCAAGCCGCTCACTGCACGCATTGACTCGTACGTGACTAGGGAGAATGCCTCTCGGCAGACCTCACTGTTGTTGTCGTTGACACTGAGACACCAAGGTACCGGGAGTCTATCCTCGAGCTCCCTGGCGATCAGCATGGACACGAAATTTTGACCAGCCTCTTTTCCCTGGAAGACAAGCGTTAGGTCGGTTCTACTGAGGAACACGCTCTGTCCGTCTGGGGTTCCTGTGGAGCCGTGTAGGATATGAGTCGGAGTGTAGCGCGACAAATCATAGAACGCTGCACGCAGCAATGAAGGAAGGGACAATTCCCTAGCCAGATCGATGATAAGGATAGGGTCCGTGCGTGTGAGTGATGGCTTGTACAGGCCATTTGGAGTTGTTGCAGCTCTTTCTCTGTTGTCCCATTCAGTGAGCGTGGAGGGCCAGTCAAGGCGGAGCCGGGCCAAGGCGCGTCGTCGAAGACACCCGAAGAAATATTTGGTCGACAAACGCAGGACGGCAGATATGATGGTGAAGTCGACCGCCACTCCTTCCGCGAAGTACCTGTGTCTCACAGCAGCGGTGAGTGAATAATATATATTATGTTTATAAGTGCATGTACCCACAAGCCATCATACAGAGCCTTGAGCAGGTATGCCAGCTCCTGTGCCCTGTCGTGCAACTCAATAATGGGACAACCATCTATCGAAAGAGCGTTGACTGGCTGAGGAATGCTCATCATCCCTCTGAACACATCCGAGTGCCTCGTGAGTTGTCCTCTGTGAACACGGAAGCAGATGCCTTCGGCTACAAGGATGACATTGCCGTCCTTGAAACAGAGGTCTTCATGACACCTTACCCCGCAGACCTTGAACTCGTCCATGGTAGACATGACTGTCATGGGTTACGAGGGGTGAGGCTGACACTTAAATCGATGCCCAACGCATAGCAAGCAACATAACTGAAGTGGCTGACACCTGGTATAGTACAGTATACCCATGTCTCAAACGGAAGGCTGAAACCGGCGAACGAATTATGGACTGATATTGCACCTGCCGTTTTGAGAACCTCAGCCAAGTCACTGGTAGGGGAAATCTTGACCGCTGCAAATTCAAGAATCGACATATTTTTCACCTCAGAGAGGCACAAGCGGATCTTAGACCATTGCACAAGAAGTTTACAGAAAAAGGATATTGAATTTATATCTATGCAGCAGGAGCGGCGACGGGAGGGACACTGAACTTCGCCGCCAACTGATCGAACTCTGCATCTTTTTGAAAAACCGATAATACCAAAGGATGTTTCGGATACTCGCTTTGTAGACGGCTTCAGGGATGATTAGGAATGGTATCAACTGCGTGGATCACGATTTACATACCTCCAGAGTGCATCCACATTTGTTTTGGATCCTCCTAATTCCGAGGCAACGACACCCCCAGCAAGCGCGTCGGCTGTCACTCCGCGCTCCTCCTTTTGCGCCTCAAAGAAGTCTGACTGTGCCTCAGGGATTTCGCCTCGAAGTAGATGTGTGACACCGCGCGACACCAACATATGTGCCGAGGACAGTGATGGGTTGTGTAGCTGCTCCACGTAATAGGAGTGTGGATTTGAGTATGAGTCCTTGCCGGTGAGAAGACCGATGGAAGCTTCGATTTGTTGCAGAAGGAGATCGTCTTCCGCCCACTTTCGTGCACGGTCGAATTCTTTTTTAGCAAGGTCGACGCGGTTGATTGAGAGGTATATCTGAACAATTAAGGCAACACTACAACAAACACAAAGGCGATTGAGTGTAGCATGAAGCGGGGTTGACATGGAAGGTACCTACGCATCCAAATTCTCCACTCCAGTCCCAGCCCCCAAGCTCTCCAGTGCCTCTTCTATCTCTCCTTCAAGAGAAAATGCTGTACCCGCAATAACTCGTATCAGACCCTTCTCTTGTTCATCCACGCCTTCGTCAATTTCAACCGAAAGGTCGCGTAGCTCTTCCAGAGCCTTCTCGGTGTTGTCTTTTGCAACGTACCGGGCCAAGGCACGCACAGCACGCACGGAGAGTGACGTGTCTTCAGAATCTAGCAGATTCAATGCATCCTGCGGCTTGTTAAGGGCGATGTAGGCACGAGCTTGATATAGACGTGTCTGCCCATAGTCTGGCGAGGATTGGCCCGGGGAAAGTTCAGTGAGTGACTTCCAAGCACCTAAATCTCGCTTCAGATCCACATCTAAAATTTTCTGAAGAGGTACCTGCCCAGAGTAAATTGTTGCTTGATGTAGTACAAATCCGAGGAGTTCATGATGCACCGTTGCACGGTTGGTAGTTGGCTCTATTTGGCACAGTGTACACCTCTGTGCAATCTCCAGCTCCGGGCCAATCTCTACTTCTTGCATTTGAAGATTGCTGGGTCAGGAAAGAAGCATTCGGTACCGTCATACTGCTCATATTAGGTAGTGTGGACGTTATGTCAGTAATCAGTTAGCGTTACAAACTGGTATGTTTTCCTTTCAGTGGATGTTATGGGTCAACTTAGTCTAGTTTAGTTTAGGGCCTGGGTGATGATCGATACATTACCTTATGTGTCGCAACTGTCTGCATGTTATCTGGGGAGCTGCATAGCATGGTGTCAAGGCTGTCTGACGATCTTTAAAACATATTTAGCAACCACTGCTCCGCACCTACACCGGCTTTTTAGGAGAGGCTGAAAAAAAGGCAGAACCATCATGATATTAGTCTGTGCACAGCCTACTATCCTACCCAGAATGGCCATGCACCTGAGCAATTTCAGCATATTTGTTTGTATGTGAGTTTTACGAGTCTTCTTCTGAGTTAGATCTCCAGCTGATCGTTCTTGCAATTCTTGCATGTACAAGTCTGAATGCCACCCCTGCGTGCGCTGGAGCAACTACTTATTCTCTTTCTGCATCTTGATCTACGCCTCTTCTATCACTTGCTGACAGATCTGCACCGGTCTCACGGTAAACGGAACTTCCGATGCAAGAAGTTACGAACTGTTCGGTGTGGCAGTCGCCATATGTTTGCTGTTCTGGTTGGGTGCCTGTTTTATCGTTCGTATATGTGAGTCCCTTGAGAGAAAAGGATAATGTTGTTAAGATGAATTTTGAGGCTACACCCATTGCCGCCACAGTGGTTGTGACAGACCTTTGAGAGTTGTCCGTAAAGGGTACCAACCCGAGAGAGTAGATCACGCCACTGAGCTCAGTTTCCCAGTTATCTGGGCACCGACAAAGCGTCCATGAGTGGTTCGGTGCGAGTTGCATGAATTCTCAGGTATAACGTATATGCTTCCGCGAGTAAGTCGCGAATGCCATGAGCATGCAGCATGGTCGGAGCTACCCGATTGACAGCTTCGCAACATGTCTGGTCAACAAGTCTGACTACACTAACTACTCTTGACTACACCAGTGCGGTCGAACGAGCCCTGTATGTAACTTCATGCATTACTTTCATCCTTTTCACTAATGGGCATCTACGAGGTAGGGGGCCGGGATCGACATCGATCATGATTACTTTTGTGGAGGATCCTTCAACACCTCCAAAAATGCTTTCGGTGTACCAGTTTATCGATAACGAACAGAAATGGGTATCTGCGGATTCTCCATCGGCTCCCGACTTCACTGCTAATGAGCTACAGCTCATAACATGGAACCTCAATGCTGGGTCGTACCTTGTGAAGCAGAGATTTACCCAAGCGATGCGATACCTGCAAAAGAAGGTACTTGGGGATACTTTCACAAAACCTTGCTGCATTCTACTGCAGGAGCTGCATAAAGACGTATTCCCGGCACTCCTGCAATCTGAGTGGATATGTCAGAATTTTGTTTTGACGCCAATATCTACAGATGATTGGATAACTCCTTACGGGATCGTCACTCTTATCTCGAAAACTATGCCCGTGACTACCGTGTTTACTATAGGGCTGCACATGACCACCGTAGGACGCCAGGCTCTGTTTCTTGATGTCCATCTCTCTGCGCCTCCCCCCGAAACGCAAGAAGAGAAACCCGACAGACGCATCCGTACCATCCGTATTGCTAATACACACCTTGAACCTGAGCCTTCGGGTTCACGTCTCCGTCCCAAACAACTCAAACAGATCGCACGAATGCTCAACGTGCAGAATCTCGACGCCTGCATATGTGCCGGGAGCATGTGCAGTGTCCAGAACTTGGATAAAACGGCACCATCTGAGGCCGGTTTTGCAGACGCGTGTAAGAGACCCAAGCGAGATTCCGTGACATGGGGCTATCAGCCTCCGACAGAACAACCCCCGGCAAGGCTTGATAAAATTCTCTACTTCCCAACGGAGAGAGTGGAGGTTGGTTGTCCGATGCGCATTGGACACCGGGCTCGAATGTTGAACGGAGGGTATCTTAGCGATCACTGCGGGCTCTCGACCATGATAAAAATATTGAGAGAACATTAGTGTACGTACATGGTGTTTCTTCTGCTCGGAACTGGAGTGTATTGATCTTGTTCAAGTATATTCCCCGACCCTGTATCTGTTCGTAGGATTGACATCGAGGTGTCCGAAGATGATATCAAGCTGCACTTCGTGCAGGAGATCTCGCGTTCCAGACGGTGGGCCAATGTGGATGCTATTCCCAGTTCGTTATTAAACCAAGACAATTTACTGAAGTCATTATTTCAGGCAGATGCCTTTGAGCCCAGGAGAAGGTACTTAATGACCTCGAGCTTTATATCTCATGCATGCATGCACAGATTCGACGCCAACGATCTCAATTTCACTATATGTAGTACTTGTAATACTTAGCACTAAATTGAGTTAGCAGGTCTCGAGTCATTGATAACAGATTCGCCACATTTTCCTAGTACATTATTAACACCTACATCAGGAATTGCGGTCAGCGCGCTAAAGGTGCGCATACTCACTGAGGTAAATATATACTGCCTATATCAGGTTAGATGTGTATATACTGTATATACTGCTCTGCAGTGGTATATACACTATATACTGGCTCAGACTGGTATATATAATACAACTGAACCAGGTTACTTATAAATGCACTGCTGCACTGCTGAAGCTCACTAACTCACTGCACTTGAATGTCCCATTCCAACATGCCGCTATCACCAGCTCTGATGACAATGCCAATGACTACTAGAATTCTATGAGGTTATAGATAAAATCCTATTTATTAGAGTAGTTTTTGTGTATATTAAGGCAGCAAGAATAATAATTATCTGTTTGATACTATCATCTAAACAGACCACAACCTGAGTATACTGCAATATAGATGGTATAGATGGTATAGATGGTATAGATGGTATAGATGGTATAGATGGTATAGATGGTATAGATGGTATAGATGGTATAGATGGTATAGATGGTATAGATGGTATAGATGGCATAGATGGTATAGATGGTATAGATGGTATATATGGCATATACCGTATATACGTGATATATATCAGACATATGTACATATATACTGTATACTATATCTTATATGGGGGCTCATGTAGCCGAGGTATGGCATGCATATAGCATATATACAGTATATACCTATCGACCGTAATCCTTTTAAGTTCACGGACGTTACCCGGAACTTCGGAGATTGGAGACTCAGAGGTCGGACTTCGAAGGTATGCGAGGGGGGTAGGGACTTGGCTTCAACTTATGGGTTGCGCCACCTACTATCGTTCGGTCCCTGATTTCGGAGGTCAGAAGTGTCAGAGGTAGTCCGGAGGTTTGGACTCGGAGTTACTAGTAATAGTATCTAACTATGGAGGTGGTGATGCGAAGAGACTGGAGGTTTGTAACGCGGAATTAAGTTGATATTCAAACTGAAGAACTGGGTACAAGTTTGGAGGACTATTAATACCTCGTAAGCTAATTGTATCCTAAGAACGTATAACAAGAAGGATATAAGAGGCATATAACAAGCGGAGTTCGGAATAGGGTTGGAGGTTCGGATCGAGAGAGGTACAAGTATCCTACTTGGGTCGTGAATGAAAATTATACTTTAAGAGGCAACCAACAAGAACTAAAACGGAACATAATAGTTACTTCGGAGTTCGGAAGCCCGAAGGCTCGGAGCTTTGGTGTTAGATCTCAGGGATCTAACAAATCCCTGATGTAGTACTTATGCATGAAAGTTATATGTGGCATGCTTGGCATCGTGTATTGTCTTTGATGTTGCATTAGCTTTATATACTTAGTGGAGAGCATCAAGTCTAAATGCATATCACATCCTAGAAAGCCCACGAATTCAGTATTTTTTTTCCACACACTGAAGTCGTTTTTCTTCGATCATGACCAAACGGGTATAACTGACGCCGTGGGAATAACTGTCGGCATCGCGGCGCTGAGTTCCGTTTCAAAATCTTTTTGCTGCAGACGTTTTGCACAAAATCTTTTGGTCGATTTCAATTTTTGCCAATGGCCGACCCAACGCGTTCGGTAGGCTCGCGCGTTGTGGAAGTAGTTGTGAATTCTCAGATCTCCCGAGCCATTGCTTTAGGGAAGCGCAAGGCATCGGTTGCCTTCGCATCCTCAAGCAAAGCCGCGTCTCTCTGCGGTTATGCGACTAGCAGCGAAACCGCAGGCGATCGAGATGACGACCTCGACTCCGACTTCGCTGAGGGTGAAGATGACGACGACGAGGGTCTTGACGACAACGGAATCGTGGAAAGCTCAGAAGACAGTTTGCGCCCGCCTGGGTCAGAAGCACCAACCGAGCGGCCATATCGCTGCACACATCAAGGTTGTCTGAAATCCTACACTAAACCCTCAAGACTTGCCGAGCATCAACGCTCGCATACTGGAGAGGTGTGTGTTTCTACCAGTATCACTTTCATTGACACCGTTAAAACTCTCTATCTAGAGACCGTATATTTGCTCAACGTGCAATAAGTCATATCTACGCGAATCCCACCTCATGGCACATGTTCGCAGCCATCTTCCTGCATCAGACCGACCCCTGGCATGTTCCGAGGCAACGTGTCCCAAGCGCTTTTGGACCTCCCAGCATTTGAATGTGCACATCGCCAGCATTCACAAAGGAGAGAAACCCTTTCAGGTGAGTTTTGTCACAATCTATGATGAAAGACTTGTACAATCAGCGACATGGATGTAGTGCGACCAGGACGGGTGTGATCAGCAATTTGCCAAACATAACCAACTCAGAAGACATGTCGCTGACGTGCACTTTCCGCCTGGGACAAAGCCGTACCAATGTGTAACGCCAGGATGCAGTAAATCATTTGCAACTAACCAAAAACTGCGCAAGCACTCTAAAGTGCATGAAGGTATACGCGACCGTTCATACATAATGTGTGGCTGATGGTAATCACCATTGCAGGCAATCGGTATGCTTGTGCGAACGACACTTGCCGGACTACCCTAACACTGGGCCCATCGCCTCCGCTCTATTTTTCAAATTGGACTGCTCTACAGGCTCATATTCGTGAGCATCATCCGCCGACATGTCCCCATCCAGAGTGCGAGGGCCGAATATTCTCGTCACACAAAGGCCTGAAAGGGCATCTCAAGGTACATGAACAGAAGGATGTCGAGGATGCGTTAGAAAAAGCCGCGGCTGAGGATGATCGACCCAAGAAGCGACGGAGGGGTGGAGAGGTGGGGCGAGACTGGGCATGTGAGGTGGACGATTGCGTAAAGACGTTCAAGTCGGCGAGTGCACGTTGCGTTTTGCGTGGATTTCTACTTACCGACTCATTGTGTCCAGAAAAAAGCTTTGACGACGCACAATAATATTACACATCTTGGCCGTCGGGATCACATATGTTCGTATCCAGCCTGCGGCCAGACATTTGGGTATAAACATCTATTGCAACGGCATACGGCCAAAATACACGGGAGGAACGAGCGATCCGTCAACGCGGCGCCTGCGTCCTCTGAGGATGAGGAAGAGTCGTCGATAATTGGATGGATTACTGGCACGAACTACACCTCCCTTTCTACACATCGCAATGTCCGCCGTGCGCTTGTGCCGTGCCCATGGCCGGACAGATTCGAATCTGAAGATTTGAATGGGGATGAGCCTACGCGGGCGCAAGCAAACATAGGGCATTGTGGCTTCATGTTTAGTAGGGCATATGATTTAAGGCGTCATCTGAAGGCGGACCATGGTTTAGAGCTCACCAAGGATGAAACGGACGGATGGGTCAGGAACTGGAGAGAGCAGCATTCAGACGCAATATGAGTTGCGGCTATTTATAGACCATGTTATAGTATAATAACGAACTATTTGATTGTCCGCTCAATCTAACTTTCTTCATGTTCAATCGCACGCACGCGCAAGCATCGCCGTCGGTGACTTTAGAGAAGGGGCTTCCACGACTCAGACCGATACGGCCTCCACGTTATAATGGCCCGCTGAGGAGCGACCGCTACGGTGGACCACCAGGATACATTTTATCTACAGATGCTGAGCGGAAAACTGCTGCTATACTGGCAGCGCTGGCTTTTGCGACTCTTATTGCTGTTTGTTTCGCGCTGTTTCTGCTGAATCGCAGTTCCAGGTGGGACATCTCGCCGTTTCCCTTCTCAGCACGCTCTCAGTTGCGTTCCTCTCCCGCAGCGTTCTATGACGAAGTCATCACACCTCTCCCTGCGCCTCGAGTAGTAGATTATGAGCCAATTACGCCAACACCTAGGTCCCAGGATTCATCAAAAAAATATATCTCCTACCTACCCCATAGCGGGTTTCATAACCAGCGTATTGCGCTTGAGAATGCGCTGATCATCTCGTATATTCTTAACCGTACCCTCCTGATCCCGCCTGTCCTTCTCGGTGATCCGCCTCTTCGTTACCGTCCATCTGTCAGCTTACAGGTCGATGTTGCCCTGTCTAGCAAGGTTGGACTTGAACACTGCGCCTTCGTGCCTGAGGCCACATATATTCCCGACGAGTGTACCGATTTCTGGACACACACACATGTTCCCTGGGAGTGGCTCACGGAGTTGCCAAGTCTGGCGCAGAAACACGGCATCAAGATACTGTTGCGAAACGACCTCACCAACGCGTTCCTTCTAAGCTTGGGTCTCACTCCCTCCGAAACTTACTTCCTTAGCGACACCGACGCTTACGAATTTCGCTTTTATGACTCTCAGATGGATGACAAGCCTCTTGGAACACGGTACAAAGAGCGGATTAATCTCCCCACGCTTGCCAGCCTCTCACATGGACATCGTCTTCTCCAGTTCGGCAGTCTTTTTGGCACGACACGTATTCGCTTATCAGACCCAGTGCACATCGAGCTGCGGGGCGAAGTCCGACGTGCGATGGTATATACTAACTCAGATCTCCTAAGCATTGCTGACGGTGTACGGGATTCGCGCGAGTTAGGTGGCGACTGGAGATATGCAGCTGTACACCTTCGGTTAGGTGACGGCATGTTCGCAGATGCAGAGACGAGGACAGAGAATGTGCGCTTAGTCTGGTGGAAGCTCGTGAGGGAGCTCGGGCTGAGTGATGAAGATGCTGCAAAGATAGAGTTACGGATAGGGGATGGGAAAGGTGTATATGCACACCCTCCCCCGCGGGTTCGGGATGCTGCAGCCTCCCGAGTGCCTCACCCGCCACCACCTCCCCTAGATCGGACAGATGGCTGCCAGCGAAATGCCCTCCATCCGTTGTTGAACATCCCCCTTTTCATTGCCACGGATAAACCTGGCCACTACGCCCTATCCATCTTTAGCCACACATTCCCCTGCATTTATTTTCTCCACAATTTTAGAGGCGAAATGGCCAGGCTGGACAAGCTATCTGTGCCTTCGGCTAGTGATTCAAGGATGCTAAACGACGACGACGCTAGTCGTTCATTGGTGTCTGGTCGAGTTCTACTTACTCCACTACTTTCCCCCTTCCTCGATGCGATAGTTGCAGCCAAAGCACGTGTCGTCGTCGGGACTCCAGGAAGCACATTCAGCCATTTCGTGGAGGACGTGTTGTGGCGTGCATATCACAACTGGGACATTGTGCAGAGGGGGTGAAGCCGTCTTCTGAGGAAGCCACGAGCTCTCTGGTCTTTCATTGCGTTTTGGGCCGGTTTCTTGACACATGGAGGTTATACTGTAATTGTCGAATTTCACAGCATAACTGGCCCCCAAATAGAAGGGAAAGGGTAGACGTATTGATAGCTGCAACGTCAGGGGAAACAACTATGTGAAGCATCTGAAAATATGGCACTTGTCTCTTTGACGCACCTCAAGGCAGGCCAAAATTACCAGGTCAGTCTGAGCTGTCTCTACATTGTTACCGCGTAGTGAGGTCGTCACACGTCATGCATCTGGTGTGCTACGTCTGTACAGTGATATATAGCTGAGATAACAGAAGATGGCACCATTGATAGCTCCCATACCTGCCCTAGTAGAAATGCGGTGGGTATAACTCATAGCTAAGCCAATTTGTTCAGTCAGTTTTTATGACTCGTAGAGGATGGATGCATGGACCACACCTATATACCACGTCAACCAGCCGCGGGAAAATTTTGCATGGAACGGAACGTTTATGGTTTTCTCAGGTAACCCCAAATCCTTTCCTGAGTCTTTCATCCTCCATTTACCCGCCTCAATAGCCGCACGGTCTAGGCTGAGAACCGCGATGCATGGTCACACCTGTATTCACGAGCACTCCGGCGTTCGACGGGTGACCCACAGCATGGTGTATGGGTCTGGAACAGCAAATTTAAACCCGGTTTGACAACTACTATACAGCTGACTCACGTTCACTTGCACAGAGCTGCGGCGGATCGGTGTGTAACCGGTCAACAATGTGAAATCAAGATAAGTAGTCAGTCCGAAAAGTGAAGCCGAGTAGCGACCCTCAAGTTATGGTGCATAGGTTCAGACACCACCGGCCTTCAAGCTTTAAGGCTAATTAGAAGTAATTGTTTGCATCAGGGAGGATTCTGCGCTGAGAACTGCTTACGTTACGGCAAAAAGCTGGGTTTTCCGCAAACGTTGACACTCGAATCCTCCTATTTTGTCACGCGAGTTCATTTGATATTTTACCCTTTGAAGGCCACCTCCGCTCACTGCTCGGCGTTGTGAAGGAACTGCCCGAAATCTTACAGGATCATCGTGGTGATCCATGAGGCAACACACTGTAGCGGCGCTAGTGCATCTGTCCCCAACTCTGGTTGTCAATATTCCATAGTGAAGTATTATCAGGCAGTAATTTGGACAACATACCTGCACTGAACCCGCAGAGTGAATATTTTGTCTAGGTAAATGTATGGGCATGAACTTCTAGTCTTGAATTAAGTAGCATATTATATAATCACAATATCCGACGAAAAGTTATCATAAGATACGTGACATCCACGTATAAGTACCCCAGGCTCGGTTGCAGGAAAAGTTCATTTCCAAGTAACCTTTACAGTAAGTCGGAGTCGGGAAATGATAACGATAGGATACTAAATAACATGGCCAATATCCAGGGTCAGAAGCTATCCTTCTAGGAACAGTGCATATCGCCAAGTGAAGTTTGGTTCTCCTTTCTCGGAGTCGGGGATATGACATGGTTTCGATGTGATCCACTCTAAGACTGTCGGAGAACTATATCACTGGCCGGTCGACCGGTTATCCGGCGCTTTACGCACGAAGACATGTGTGGAAATTGCAATTTCTAAATGAGGCAACGGCGACTGAGTCCATTGTACACCAGTCGTCAGGGCCTCTTTCATTCGGAATGAAAGTCAGGGCCTCCCAACACAGATCATCTCAACCGGATACGTGGGTACGTATGTGGCGCAGGTGGATGTGTTCAATTTGAAAAAACGCTAACAAAACCTACCGGCCTACTGATGATGTCTTCAGAGCTCCATGATAAGCTTACCGATATATATTCTCAACTCGTTCATTGGTCGCATTTCGGCTCCTGCAAGCGTTTCTCCGACGCCTCTCTAGTGTGCAACTCTCTCGAAAGGAGTGTCTTTGCAGACAGAAGTAACTTAACATACCAGAATAACTACTTGACATGTGCGTAGGATTGGGTTGCAAACCGATGGATTGGCGGCGGCGCGGACCTGTGGATACACGCACGTGATATGATCCACATGGCACCTGCGACTGAGCTGGAGATGCGTTCGGGCCAGATGTTTTGCTCCGCGACAGATTTCGTGCTCTGCATCGGAAATACAGGTAGGCGCTGACGACTCGTGCACTAGGCTTTCAACGGCGACTGGCTCTTGGCCCCGTCCTGCTGAACTAGCATAAAATCTTGTTGCATGTAAGTTTTCATTAGGCATCATACACTAATACATCCTCTTAACAGCTGCCATGCTCTCTCCCCCTTATCACCCTCGCTCTTTGCTTTTCTGTTGGTGTGATCTTCTAGCTTTGGTGGCCGACGATACATCCGTTTTAACTTATCTGCCCAGCTTCGGCTATTCCCGCACGGAGAGATTCCGAGTCCAGCATCCCTAGCCAGGTAAGGGCTTCTATGACATATGAAAGTACCCTAATAAATGTTTCTGGGTATTCAGTGCGCCTCTGTCTGTTCTTCACTCAGAGCTTCAGAGAGCTGTTTGGAAACGAATACAGCGACCCCCACGGTTTGCACTCGGTGTGTATTGATTCGTGTGCCCGTAAATAATGCATTCAAACCAAGTTCTTGTTTCCCAGGTTCCCCCTCCTTGAGTTGTGCCGATTCATGCGCAGGAGCCCCTGATTCTGCTACAGCACAGGAATACTTGCGGAATAGCTGGTGTCTGTCCTCACTCATTACATAGTTGGACTTACTTCTTGTGACAGGCTTTACTACCTCCTGCTCCGATGCGAGGACGCCTTACAGTAGCCCACCGACGGTACGTTCGCGCGAGCCTCATGTTGAATAGCACTGGTATTTATGCTTTTCAACTGAACAGCTATCTGGCGGTAGTCGCCGGGCGGATCTAATTCTCCAAGTCAGACCCCTATTGGAACGATTTTACCCGGTGGCACCGGGTTGCTTAGTAGAACGAGCTTACCCGGTGGAACCGGGTTGGAACGAACTTACCCGGCGGAACGAGCTTGCCTGCAAGTCCTCCCAGTGGAAACGGCTCTCTCAGCGGAAATTCCCTTGGTGGAGTCTCTGGCAAAAATGGTGCGGTTATAACTAAGAATGTCGTACGGGTCCATGGTGATTGCCTTGTCAGGATTGATCGGCCGACTTCTCACCGCTTGATTTCTGTACTTCCATATTTCTTTCTTACTGTCCTTACATCACATAACCCGACACTTTTATCAGGGACGTGAACTTGTCAAAGTAAAGAACATCATCTGCCACTTCGTGATCATGATCATGATATGGTATTAAATCGAGTACCATTTGCGGCAGGTTCGAATGTAAACAGTTCCGTACACGAGCAGGATGTATAAAAGCCATGTATCTGCCTACAGTAGGCTTGACAGTCCTTACAACCTCAATGCATCCATTGGGCTCTGTCGTTCTCGCGCTTATATTCTCTAATGGTGCCCGGTACTCCTTAAGTGGCGATTTTCCGCGGTCTTACTTTACCTGTTTTTGATAGGATTCTCTGTGACCACCGGTTCTCCCCAGGCCCATATACCGAGACAAGCTGCTCCCGTTATTCCCAACACAGCACAGGTGAGATTTTCAGTGAAACATTATCAACGTGCTCTAAGAAGCACTCCTCGATATTCAGTGTGCACCAGCATGCTCAGCTGTTACTTTCACCCTAGGTACCTGTGTTACAGCGAACCTATCAAACACATCGTCTTGCAGCTGGTGATTTTACACATACCTCCGTAGCCGAGGCACTCACTGTTATGGTTCTGCTTTCTAGTACATCCGCGTACGCTACTGCGCTCGGGTCATGCTATTCGTGCGCGGTTTCGGCAGGGATTAGTGTAGCCTCAGCGCAACAGGACCTGCAATGTAAATGATGTCTGTTTCAATTGTTGCAAAGTTAACTTACTCGTCAAAACAGACTTTATAGACTCTTGCTCAGCCTCGGGAACTCCCTTCAGTTCCCCACCAACGGTATGTTCATCCGTGACCTCTCTGTTCAATAAGACGGTGATATTAATGTATTCCGGCTGAGCAGCTTTCCAATGGCGGTGGATCAATCTCCACCACTGGGTCATCAGGCTCCGCTGCTGGGTCACCAAGCTCCACCGCTGTGTCACCAAGTTCCACCGCTGTGTCACCAAGCTCCACCGCTGTGTCATCAAGCTCCACTGCTGGATCAAACGCTTCTGGCGGAGGCTCTAAAAACAGCGCTTTGATAACTGGGAGGTCAGATGGGTCCGCGGCAGCTGCTTTGATTGCAGCAATCATCTTTCTCTGCACTTGATTGGTCATAACCGTCGTCGTGAAATGCGAAATTGGACTTGGAGGCGTATTGCCGCCGGTATGTTTCTGTATCAGCATGACTGTACAGCCCGGACCTTTTATCACATGTTAGCTCCAGTACTGATCCACACTTCCTACATAATAGCTACGTAGTCCTACAGCTAATCAATTACTTCTATGCCGGTCACTATCATGCGCTTGAGTTAATGAGCATCGAGTCGAGTCCTTTCAACAACAAAATAACATCTGTGCCGTAGATACCTGTTTTACACAATTAGCCCGGCATCACGGCTGAAGAAAGGATGTGAACTTCAAAGTAAGCAGACGAGGGTGACGACGTCATCATGAAATTCTGCCGAAGGCGCGCCCTCTATTCTAGAGAATATCAACCACGAAGTCGGGTCGATGTTCGGACATAGAAGGATCAAAGTCATGTCATTTGCTATGCGAGTACTTGAAATCTGTCCACATACCGGAGTCATGTCGACGCTAGTCCCCTCATTGTATGCTGGAACGTTTTTTACTTGATAATGCCATGTAAGCGGTGTTGTACTATAATTGTAGATTCTCACTTATCGTAAATTCACAAACGTTTTTTCTACCCTAAAGGCCTGTTTGAGCGCACCCTGCGCAGTGCAGCGTGAGTTGAATACCTCATTTAATAATATTATAAATTGAATGAAACACGAACAATAATCATGACTGAGGCCTATGGTTTTGGGCATTTTTACTGTGGGCTTGGAGCTCGAAAGCTGTCACGGCATGACGGTCACGCTGCAACCACATGGTATGACTGATGTCAACTCTGCTGTCATGGGATGGCCGCTCGAATTAGCGATAACTTCCAGAGGCAACAATGAACACGGACCACCTGTCAATGGTGCTACATGGGCGGCCTTTAAAGTTGATTAATGATATACGCGTACGGCCCTTCGCCTTCCCCGCTGTCATATATCTATGTCGGGAAATTTCGATGGATATTAACTTATAGAAGCTTCGTAAGGTTTATTGACACGATTGGACAGATGGTCAGATTCTTCTGTCTCCAAAAGAGCCGTTGACAATAAATATAAATACGTGTCCTGAGTAAATGCTTCATCAGTCCACGCTGTAAGCTAACCCCCTTCGTTCTTTCTTTCTTTTTTTTCTGGTAGTTTCGTATTCGTCATACAAACATGTACAACCGTGTTGTAATTGTTCTCAGTCTCATGGCCGTACACGGTCAGCCACCACTCTATGTCACTGAAGCTGTAAACTCACCACACCTTGATTCCACAGCGTCTGCCGCCGTGGCTGGATCACGGTTTCCTCAGGCAATGCGGAGACAAGCTGCTCCTCCAGCTGTGCCGCCAGCCCCACCGCCAGTCTCGTCAGCACAAGCACCGTCTGTCCCGTCAGCACAAGCACCGCCTGTCCCGTCAGCACAAGCACCGACTGTCCCGTCAGCACAAGCACCGACTGTCCCGTCAGCACAAGCACCGACTGTCCCGTCAGTACCAGCAACGCCGACCAATGGAGTTCCACAGGTCTCAGGCGCGGTGAGTATATTGGAATATATGGGGGGTGAATTATGCTCTGAAGTTGTGAAAAGTGCTCTACGCAATGTTCGCCATTCCAGCAGACATTCTCAGCATGTCTTCAAAATATTGCACATAGTGGGAATGCGACGGCGGCCAGTTCATTAAGCTGTAACTGCGACCCGACTGTCCTTTCAAAACTGGCAACTTGCGTTCAATGTGGCTTCGGCGCTAACGTTGCTGGTGCTCAAAAAGCTGTTGCAAGTAATTGATTTTTTGCGCATTTTATCTCAGAATCGCACCACTTACCTTCCGTGACAAGCCTTTTCAAACCAATGCAATAATCCAGCACTCCTAGCGTCCATAACGGTACGCACGTACCAAGATGTAGAATTGCAACGACACTCATCTCCACAAATTTTTCAGGCTGGTATTTCCGCAAGTGCTATGCCTTCTGCGTCTACGGCCTCAGCGGGTGGCGGCAGCGTGTCTATTGGTGCTGCCAGTCCCAGTGCTGGACCCAGTGCGGCTACCGCCAGCGGAGGCTCCGCCCTACCGTCCAGCAGTGGAATACCTTCAGCGAGTAACAGTGGTTCTAACGGAAGTGGAAAAAACGGTGCTGCACCAAAAGGTACAGCATATTCACTTCTGGTGGCTACAATCATGTCTGGGTTGGCTGCTACAGTCATATCCCTCTGATAATGTTGTACTTATGGGAGTCGTGTCTCGCGTGACCTGGTGTCATGAATGATCGGGTTCTTGAAATGAAATGAAATGCTCATTGACCTCATCTCACTGTAATTTCTGGTGGGTGGTTGATGACACCCTTCCGAAATTCCATATTTTCGTCGCGTTACTAAGGCTCTCTGCTCCTCAACTTCGACCATCTTTCCACTTGAAGCGGTGCGTCAGCACTGTGACCAATTGTGCGAGCGACCGCGGGGGTCCATCGCAACGTCAGGGATCGATGACGTGCTGGCAGCTCACAACTTTTACTCCCGCCTGATGCAGCCTTGCCAGTGTGGCGTCCGCCGTATACTTCATGCACAGTGTAGGAAGAGAAGCGGCTGAGTTTATAAATACTGAAAACATCAGTGTGCATGAGGCGAGGCAATATTTGACCGAGGCTATATAATTAACTGGTCTGTGCGTTCTAGGCTTACTACTACTCCTGCGGTCAACACATTGTACCACTGTATCGTTGAGTGCTGGGAAGCGTCGGTTAGAGTGGAAGGAGAGGACGAGTTAGTGAGGTACTGGTGGTGGCACGTACGGCACCCTGACTGTCGCCCGGTATGTGTATTCAGTCCACAAATGCATATACATACACAGGAAATCTGCGGTATGCCCCAACCATTCTCTCAGTATTATGCACGCCAAAGTGACGTACGGGGTGTATATCTCGCAAACAGTCACACAATTTGCGAAAGATCAAAATGATGGAATCTGCGGTATCGTCCTGCACATGTGACTCTGGTCCCATCGGCGGTACTCTCCGTCATGACCGCCCTAGAATGCGAGCATCAAGCAAACGGTGTAAACTCAAGCACCCACGCGATTGCCTGAAGTGAACGATATTCACCCTCATAGCCCCCTAAGGATTGAAGCACTTGAGTGATCCAATCTTGAGGAATAGGGGGCAGAAGCGAAGCCACACATGCATATTCAAAATACGCCGGATACCACCCAGAAAATTCCCAATCAATCATCCATAGTTGGTTACTCTTGTCCAAGATTAAATTCCTAGGGGCGAGGTCCTGATGTGTAAATACTAGACCATGATCCTCGGTGAATGTCTTCACAGATGCACGACTGATCTCAACTTTGTGATTGAGCCACTGCACAAGGTCAGTGTACGTTTCAAATGGACCAGCATTATACAATGTAAACCATCGACCACGACAAGCAGTCTTGTCAAGTGGGCCTGGCTGTGAGGAAGGGTTTTCTAGGGCGCGTAACTGACGCAAATATTCACTTAGTCGCGATAGCGTCTCTGCGCGCATGGGATAGTCCATAGCATCCCACAGTTGTTCCAGGCTAGACCCATCGATGTACTGCATGACGATGTACTGGCAGCCGCTGTATTGGAAAACGAGGTATACGTGTGGGACGAGGATGGTCGTGCGTTCCCGAACGAATGTCATGTTGTATGCTTCGGTGGCATACACACAAGAACCATACTTGACAACCAAGTCGTCCCTAATTCTGACGACCATCGAACCCGTGCTGTGCAAAACCGAACCGGAGGGTAAAAGGGTCAGAACCTCAGTAGGGCTGATAACTACAGGGTCAGGACAAAATATGGCGCAGATGTTTAGCTCTTCGATGGCGGCCGTCTCGGGTGTATTTTCACTGAATATAAATTTAGCTTGAGGCCGCAGTTGTTAAGACATATCTTACGGAAAACTTTCTTGGTTGTCGTACTAAACGATATATTAAATTCGGACTGGTCACAGTGGGAAGAATAATATATACCTTGATGAGTTTTATGTCATTATCAAATTTCGGCACCATAGGAGGGGCATCCGGTACAATTAAGATACGAAGTGGCAGCCTAAAGCGATCGTCAACGTCTCTCCCAGATTGAGATTCAAGTGTGGATGAGAATTGAGCTACACGGCGCATGGGTAGTGCCGCATGTGTGCACTGCAAGTCGGAAAGCACTTGTAGAAATGTAGCGTCCGAGTCGACATGTACAGCTGAGCAAAGGGTCCCACCATGCTAGCGAATGGGCCATAAGAACATATGGCAAGATCAGTAATGGCGATGGTCGTACCGCGAGGACATTCCATATGATCCCTTGGGTAACAAATTCAGGGCAGTCGTTGAAGAGTAGCAGTTTGCTTGTAGGCAAAACTTCGAACATCTCGAACCGCGCCCGCAATAGAGTGCTTCCTTCGGAGTGGGTGACAGAAGTTACAAGAGAGGAGTTCACTTGTTGTGTCGACGAAGTAACATACGCAATGTCGCCGTCACCTATGGACGGGAAAGTGGTAGTTGAGTTGCACTCCCATGTAAGTTGAGGATCTTGAAGCGAGCGCTGCACGATGTCTCTCGGATAAATAGGGTTAATGTCTGCCCTTAAGATTCGATGGTGAAGCGCGTGATCTAACAGCACCACAGGTGATCTGACTCGTCCGAGACTCAAATATTCCTGGACCTCTGCGGAATTTAAAGCTTTGGGTTCCACAATTGTGTAGGCCGCTCCTGCAACCAGGACGGCGATCATAGATACAGCAATATCCACCGGATGGTCCAAAATAATCGGCACCACGCAGTGCGTATGAACTCCTGCCGACTGGAGTTTTAAAGCCAGGCGGAGCACGATGGCATAGCATGCCGCATAAGTGACCTCCGTAGTAGTATTACTTGTATTGGCAACATTATGGGAGCGAAAGGCAATCGATAAGGGGTCCTTTCTTGCTCGCTCGAGAAAAAAATCGTGCAGGCGGCAACTGTGTGGGTGCCTGTCCCAGACGCTAGGGGGACTCCGAGGCGCGAGATCTCCACCCAGCAGACTTCTTTCTGTCTGATTAACGAAGGACACATCGGTTATCGAACCGCGGTTACTCTGGACTCGTAAACTTCGCAGGGCGTTTAGTGAATGGAAAAGAAACCGCGGAGGTAGAAGTCGCGTTAAAAGGGTGCTGTCGAATAGAAAGTGTTCCACGGCATGGAAAAGTGGGAACCGGGTTATAAGGTCACGGTTATTTAGGGTTCGCAAGCTGTGCAAAGCGTTCGTTAGATGAATAAGAAACCACGCGGCCTCAGGTTGGCTGACAACCATGCCATCATATGTGACCTGAATGCACATAGAAATGGAAGCTGCTGGCACTGAAATGAGGAGAGGAACCGATAATGACGCCGCCAGCTCAATGAGATCATGTGAAGAAAGTCGATGGTTCAACTTGAGAGCTACAAGAGCAGGTGCGGCGGCGTGCACAATCTCTGGACGCCAGTGCCCCAGAGTACAGTCATTGGATGAAGGAAACTTGACTTGAACTGAGCCGCATGGTAGTACAATGTAGAAGGTGGGGTTCTGGGGTGACCCTTGATGGCGAAGAGCAAGGGCTACGCCCGCCAGCATATCATTAGGATCAGTTAGTCCATCCATTTCGATGCATCGACTACGCCAGATGGGAGATGATGGGAGAGGGGGTTGCCATATAGGCAAAACACTAGGAAATTGGATGTTGTCGGTCATAGGTACGTCTCTGTGAGCAGGTGGAGTCCTTCCGAGGTACTTCACAGTAATTACATAAGCGTTTTCTGCTTGGACGCTCAACTTGGTCAGCTGCGGATCAGGCCAAGCCTTCGGAAATACTAGCTAGCAGGTCGCAGGAGGGCCCAAGGTGAGTTCGTATTTTGCGTCTGTAATGGAGGTGACGTTGCAGGAGGATAATCTGTTTTTATTTACTTTAGTAACGGCATGACGACGCCGCCCGGACTTTCATTCTATGCTTATGCTTATTCTAAAACTCCGGACTTCCCCTATTCATAGTTGTATATAAGGATTGAGTAGTATCATGTGAGAATTGAATCGGTTTTCTTTCCGGTCACCTTCATCTTCAATCCTTTTACTTTCATCTTCACTTTTATCAACACCGAGGTGCATAATTGCTGCATAACGAGTCGAGGTGCATATTATTGCGTACAATGAGGTGCATTTCATTGCATAACGAGGCGCAATATTGTGTACCATTCTATTTCTTCTTCAAGACATTTTCACAGTCTGGAGGTTCAGACTTCGGAGATATCACTAATAGTATCTAACTATGGAGATAGTGATGCGAGAAGACTGGGGGTTGGTAATGGGGAAATAAGTCAATATTTGAACTAAAGAACGGATACAAGATTGGAGGACTATTAATACCTCATATCCTAATTGTATCCTAAGAATGTGTAACAAGAAAGACATAAGTGTAACACAAGAAGGACATAAGAGTCGAATAATAATCAGAGTTCGGAATAGGGTCGGAAGTTTGGATTGAGCAAGGTACAAGTATTCTACTTTGGGTCCTGAATGAGGATTAGACTTTAAGAGGCAAACAACAAGAACTAAAATGGAACATAATAGTTACTTCAGAGTTTGGAGGTCCGAAGGTTCAGAGCTTTGGTGTTAGATCTCAGGGATCTAACAGTGAGATGTTGTCATGATTGCTATTTTCCACATCCCAGGTTCAGTGAATTACATCGATTTCCCCAGTGTCCTTCCATCATGCTGATATTGGCAAGGCCTCCGCAGTCGATCTCACTCCTATTCACTGGTCGCCGAATATGATCTTCGCCATTGTATGACAATACTTTGTTCTCATTTTGCATCATTCACATTCCCCTTGTAGCATGCAGGGTCACCAATCGCTGTGCCCTATGAAGGTGGTTTGACCCTGACCCCATGCCCTAGCACACACTACTCTTCCATAGTATTCTAGCCATGCTTGATCCATCCCCCCCTGCATTCACTTTTTACTATAAGTACTTCAGTTCCACCTGTATAATTCCCTAGTTCAATTATTATACATCTACCTCGTTATTTGACTCCTCACTAGTAGAAAAAAAACCTTAGTACAACGTTCCACTACCTCATTGGTTGTTGTGTCCAATGGTGAGCTCGAACCTTTGATCTTATTCGCTATGCCCCTTTAGGGGCGTCACTGAGACCGCTATTTGCAGCACTTCGCCAGTCTGAGTCAGTATGAGTCATGGCAAGAACACAAAGCACAAAAGGGGACACAAAGGAGAAATTACAATAGCAAAAGTAAGCAAGAATATGTCAGATAGGGGTAACGTATGGTGAATGAGTAATAAAAGATCCAAAAATAGAACAAATAATAATGAGAAAAGACTAACTAAAATAGAAACAAGGTGAGTCATTCAGGAACAAAGTGAGTCATAACAAGAAAACTATAAATATCCACCAATCATAGTTGTATAAATTGTCCACCTTCTCCAAGATGAGCCAGGGGATGAGTCAGCACAATTGAGTTATGATAAAGAGGGTGATGAATTAACAACAGAAATAGCTCCTAAGCTTCTCCTTGATCCACTCTCATGATAGAACATGAGAGGGGGATAGTTGTATATGGTCTTGAGGAACTCTATGATAAAGGTTGAGATGGATCAATGTGGGAGGATTTGTTGGGTATGGAGCCTGGAATTCTGCCTTGTATTCCTCCCTTCCGGCATTGTGAGTGACCTTGCCTGTATACCAGGGAATGTGAACAGCTGCATGTCTTCTTGGAAAAATATGGAATCTCCAATGGCATATGATTCTGGAGTATAGGGATAAGACTTCTTCATTGATAGCCATGCTGCTTTGGGGGATTGGGGGTGAAGAATATTATGTAGCTCAGCATGTCTTCAAATATCTTCTGAATCAAGTGACCATCAGGATAATGAAGGTGATGTTGGAGACTCAAAGGTCTAGAGGGGAACAGAGTTTGAAGCTGCATTTATGAATGGCATGGTGATAATAATGGTGAACTGATAAATCAATGGGGTATGGCTGTTAGTCTGGATGGGCTGAACTGAGATGATGGAATAGGCTGAGATGAAATAGATGCATGTGGAGCTTTGAGTTTTTGAAGACCCTTGTGGAGTTTGAAGCTTTTGGATATGTGTCATTCAATTTTCCTTCAGTGACTGACAATGAGGTCCATGTCCAAACAGATCTGGGTACCCTTTCCAGGGATTAATGCAGACAACTGTTCCAATGTAATGCAGTATCTCAAACACACCAGGACATGAGGTGGTGGTGCAAGGATGGTGTCTAAGATCACCTCAGAGCTCTTCAATTGGGAGTTTTGTGAGTTGGGGCAGAGGTCAAAACAATAAGTACTCATGGTGCAAAATAATGAACACCACTGGCAGAACAATGACTTGATGACCCACATGTATGCCCAAAACTGCAAGAAAATGGACTCAGTGCCTGGCGACATACCTGTCCCAATTTGTGCCCAATTCCAGGAGATTTGTGGCTTCAAATCCTTCAAGAATTCTCTTCAGGTTCCCATCCCAATTCCCACAACTACATTTTCAATAATAAAAGGTACTGTAACCAGGAATTGGAAATGTTGTATGCTACATGCACAGGTTTACAGGAGTTAATGGAGGTCAAGGTGTGCCTTTCCCCTAGTACTAACCTGATTGAAACTTACCATCATCCTTGCAGGTGGGGGAAGACAGCAAGTTGCAATGGGCACATTCAAAGACAAAAAAGTATTTATGGGGCTGGGGAGGCCATGACCCTTCAATAGGAAAGGGAAATTCAGGGAGTCACTGACATGAACTTCCATTTTGAAGCAGATTATGACCAATTCTGTCAACTTCTACTGCTCATGTCACCTGCAACATACCAGCAGTTTCAGTTCCATTTTTGGAGCTGGAGCCAGTGTAGTTTCCAGTGCATGCCTTGGTACCCACGGCTGCATGTGCTCCCCTGAGCTAACCTCACATACAGGCAGAAGGCTGCTCATCAGCCTTGTTTCCTGATTGGCATTACAGAACAGACATTTGCAGGGGCATCCAACTACATGAAGAGCCTCCACTGTTGAGATTTCTTAGCCCTTAGTTGTGATGACACAAAACTTTTGGCAGCACTTTGAGTATATCATGATCCTGCCACTAACAAGTGGTTGCTGCTGGGTGAGGTCAGGGAGCCAGTCCATGTTGCAGGTCCTGATGCTCTGCAAAGTATGCTGGAAAATGCCAAGATTGTCAAAGCCACAAAGGTGAGGGTTGTGCCTTCCTGGTGTACAATGTTACCAATGTTGTATTATACCCAGATTCAATTGTGGAATCTATAAATATCCCTGCCAAAGATCCTGCCGCTCATTCTCACAGCACAACCCATTGCAGTCCCCATGAATGCCAACAAACTGCTGAATTTTCTTGAGCAAATTCTCAAAATTTGCTGGCAAAATGACTTAAAAATTGTGTCATATGCATGTGATGGCACTGCTGTTGAGTGATCCATACAACACATGCTCACCACAAAATCCCACTCTACATATACTTTCCAGAACCCCCATGGCATCCCCAGCCAACCAGCACTTGCCATCCACATCCCAATTTTTAATGGGCAGTCACTTATAATGGTGCAAGACTCGAAGCATTGTCTCAAAACACTGCATAACTACTTATTCACAGGGGCACAAGCACTAGTTTTGGGTCAAAATTTATCCACATACCAGACCATGTGAACAGTGGCCTTCACTGATGGTAGCCTACTCTACCATCATGAGGTTGAGAAACTCAATCATCAGGATGATTATCCCACTACCCATCTTTTCTCTGCTGCTACAATTCAGTTCCTCAGTGAACATCACCCACATGTACTTGGTCAGATTATCTATCTTTTTGTTGGTGGCAAAGTGATTGATGCCTACCAAAATTGTTATATCAGTCACCTGGAACACATCAAGAGGGTCCTCTTGGGTGGATATTTCCTTGATCTCTAGAAGGCATTTCTCCTTGCTGGATCATATCCTGAAAATAATTATTTTATTTCCCAGGAAGCTCATTACATCCTTTGGATCATCATTTATGGCCTAATATCTCTAGTGCTCACACACTGGGGCTATGCTAGAACACTCAATGGAGTACACCCACTGTTACCATGGCTTCATTCCAGTGAAGCTTGTGAATATATTTTTGCTGATTTTCACAAACTCGTCAAGGACTTCACTTACATGGATTTTTTATATATGGCACCTAAATTGCATTCTCTTCTCAAGGCTGCCCTTTTGCATGGATTAACCAATGCTCATGCTTGTGCAACAGGGTATGCACACACATACCTTGAATTTCATGACCTAGAATCTTCAGCAGCTTCCATCCTGGCTGACTGATTGTCAAATCACACAAGTTGTTGCTAAGGCATATAAGGAGGCTAAGAATCTCTTCACAAATCTTGACATGTTTCCTCAGACATTTTTTCCTCCTCCCCAGGAATACATCACCACTTATTTGCCAGGCATACACACCTTCAAAGGACTAGATGAAGAATTTGAAGAAATCTCATCTAACAATGACACTGATGAAGAAACCCCTTTGAGTGAGGTGGTGGAGTTGAAGCTCCTCATTAATGCATGGCCCTCTATGCTAGGAGCTCATGCTGATGAGCACCTGGACATACTCAGCTTCACTGCAGCATCTGCTACATTAGATGATGCCATTCACATGTGAGTGATAAATACCAACATGCTGTAGCCTGCACACTAATGGGTTTGATATGTGCATAGCAACAACCTGCCAGATAACAATAAAGGGTTCATAGCTTATGATTTTGCCAATGTGATGCATGCTATGGAGGTGGTGTGCCAACCACTGGCACCTATCCAAGACATGGACGAGGAGCCTCTCTTACATGGTGACCATACATTAACAAACAAGGTTAAGCTAGATTTTGAGGAATTGGTACAAGGGCAGATCCACCACCAGACTTCCCAAGCTGCAAGAGGTGTTCAGATGCAAGTTGTTAAATCACAGAGCCATGATGAGAGTGTCCAATAGGGTATTATATGTGAGTTCCATTGAGTATTATGCCAAGAACAGGAGTGTGGTGTGGGCACTGGGTTGAAATGTCAACAGAGATAGATCTCTAGTGATTTAACTCCTTTGGGTGATGTTATCAATGACAAACCTAGTGGTAATGCTACAAATGCTGCTGCTAGCAAAGTAATATTTGTACTCATATCTCTTTGTGTGGTCAACATACAAGTATTTTAGCATCTCCGAAGATCCAAGGATGTATTTACCAAAGCAGGGACACCATGTCTTGCTCAGATGGCTACTGCTGATCTAACAGAGTTCATACCTCTGAAACCAGATCAGTATGTAATTATCCTACATTATGGTCACTTGATCCTTGAAAAAGGTGAGAGGCATTGATCACCTGTTAGGCCGTGCATGGTAGCCATTTCTAGTTGTGTGTATGTACACACAAGGTGGTGGTAAAAAGGTGATGCATGACTGGACCCATAGGAGTGGAAATATTGCCAACCTATCCTACATTGTCATGCAAACTTATGAGCATCTTTTCCAGGGCCAATTCCAGGATGTACCCCATGAGTTGTCACAGCTTTATGCTCATGGTTTTTTGCATTTGTCAGCTGGGGCAATGCTTTGTCAACTCCCTGAGTGGCCTAAGAAGAATGACTGCAACTTGGAATTGACTGCAAAATCCTATGAACTCTAGCAAGAGATGTTAAAAGGTGTCAGGGCTCTTAGAGATGGTGTGAAACACTTGAAAGAATGGAAGATAAAAGGAGATGATTGTTGTTGGTAAAGATTATTAGGCCTGGTCTTTCATCTGTGTGAACGAAAGAAATGATTGCTCAATAAGTGTAAGGCATGGGAATGAGATGTGATTGATGACTAATCATTGCTCCTAGTGAGGCAATTAAAGTCCCTGAAGATGGGCTTCTGAATATCAATAGCAATTGAGTGAGTTGAGTATTAGTAGATCCCCATGAAAATGGTTGATTGCCTGTGCTGATACTTGTCAAAGTGCTGATGATGCAATTCCAGGTTCCTGGCAGAGATAATGGTAACCAGTAACTTGGCTCTCAGATCTTGATGGAGAGTAGAGTGAGGGATTACCCAGTGATGTTTCAGAGAGGTTGATCTATGGATGGATAACTAAGTTGCAATAGTTGTACTACTAATGCAGGCTTCGAAGCTGTGTAAAACAGCAAGTATGAATCTATAGTGATATTTTAAGTTGCTGTAGACTGTGTGCAATTTGAGTGCAGAATAAATTCTAACTCAGAGTGAGTGTAGACTAAATTTTAACTAATGTAACGTACAGGTTGTACTATAATATTTATATGACATTTTTTGCAGATAATCTGTATAAAAGATCTCAAGTCAATGAGGCAATTGACACATGTGGACAAAGGGGCAACTACATGCAGTCTGACAGGTAGTAATCATGATGAGGATAGTGGTCAGGTGGATGAAATATTAGGAAACTTTGGTCAGGAGATACAAAACCCTTTACAACATAGAATGGTAATTGTAATCAGTGAATCGTATCATTTGAAACAATAGGAAAAACAGATCTTTGAAATTCCTTGAATATATGCATGTAAATGCATGTTTAGGGACTTGTGCCCTCTTTGCCCTATTCCTTGGACAGCTGTTCAATGAATACTCTTGGTACTCTATTCCACTTGCATTCCGCAAGTTCCAATGGCCCTGTACACCACTTCCAAATGGTGTAGCATGTTCAAATGGTCTGGTGTGTTGTAAAGCCTAGATGATATAGTATTTTTCTCATGATTTTTAGTATTTTTCCCAGTCCTCTAGCTAATATTTTGTCTATTGTCACATGTCTGTGACAGTCCCATGTCTGTGACAGTCCCATGTCTGTGACAGTCCCATGTCTG
>QFFB01001344.1:0-13943 GCA_003316465.1 Ramaria cf. rubripermanens
TCTGGCCAGTGCAGATGCCAATATCTGATCATGGACATTCAGCTGACCTGGATTGAGCCTGGCCCTCCCCCATCATAAAAATTATTTACTAGCCTCAGGACACATAGATCTGCTCCATAGGTAGTCATTTATATCTATCCCCCTAGTTACTTATTTTTCAGGCCTCTGTCTCTTTAGATTATTTGCACATGACAATATTCTAGTATAAGTACCAGAATATTCCTGTATGATATTACTTAGCCAGAATTCATCTTCTGATCTCACCTGTACTAAATCCTACAAGCATTCAGACTTGCTGCTAGCTGTTGATCATTACCTCCAATGTTCTCAGACCATAGTATTTAGGTTATATCAAATAGCTAGCCTATACTATCACTGGTCAGGATGTGGATTGGGTCAGGATGTGAATCACTCAAATACTGGCACCCCTGCATACTGATAGAGGTGGCTTAATAGCTCTTAATTCCTTATATATACAGGCCAGTGTTTATTAATTTTTGTGGGAATAAAATGACCTGTGGTAGTGAGATAATGCAACTATAAAAACAGCCTAGCATGGTGATCCACATCCTGATCTCAACCATTTGGATGGCCCAGGCTACTCTTTCTCTTACTTTTCCTGTTAGAAAAATTGACAGAAGGTTGAAGGACATATACATACATGTTCTATGAAAATTCATTTGTCATTTTATAGAGTTTGTAATTCTACATAAAAAGTTTGAGGAGATTGATCCACATCCTGACCAGTGATAGTATCCATTGATCCAAGCCCATATACTGAGTTGTGACACAAGTGTGACCAATAATAATAAAAGATAGAGGTACCCATAGTAAATGGGGAAAAATAGTAGAGATGACAAGAAAAATGGCATATCATCCTGAGTTCATAACATGTTTAACTCTATTATTAGAATGTGTGATCACATATCACCACTCATATGCACTCATTTCCCTCACAGTACCTCAGATTATGTTGGACATCAGATATGTTGCTTTTATTACTTCTATTCTTAGTTCAATCCTATCCTGCTATGTACCATGTAACCAATGAGTCACATTATCCCTGTTCCCCAAACATACTTTTCATATATAGCCCCTCCCTATGCATGTATGCTACTCAGTTCTGATATCCACAAAGTATTGTCTAAATCTTACAAACCAAGCCATGTCCCCAGCTCATAGTTAGCCTTATTCAGCCCCATGGCCCTCCAGGTGACCCCATCTAAAATATAGGGACAAGCAGCTGCATGGATGCAACCCTATAAGTTGAAGCCAATTCCCTCTGGCCTAACTCTGCCTCAGCTTTGTAAAATTGTTAATTTTCTGGGAATATCTATATATAATGCAAACTTGAATAAAGCTGCAATATTTGAATTGACAATGCAAATGTGAAACAGTGCAAAATCCTAGTTGCAGCCCTTTTATTTATGTATTTTTATTTATTTATTATTTATTTATTTGGACTCCATCAGCATCAGTATTAGGCCCAGATCAGGCTCTTTGGCATAAAAATATTCAGTGATTATTCAATGGTTACTATTTGGCTATTTTCAGAGGCAATGTTATGATCCGGTTACCCACAGAGCTCTGGTGACCAGATCCAGCAACTAACCCCATCCCGAGCCCATACCCCAAGCCTGACCTTATCCGAGCCCTTCCCGAAGTAGTCCAAGCCCAAGCCTAACCCCCATTCCTCTCACTCCCCTTTCCCAAAACCCGTTCTTATCTGTCCCCGATGTAAGAGAGCAAAGCTCTCTAGTAGGAGATTTCTTTATATTTTCTTTGTATCGTGATCATGCTTGTTTCTCACTCATCGTTATATTCCACCTTAGAGCCTCTTGACCTATCTCTTCCATAATACCCCTTGTCTCACTATAGATGTGCCACTCGGTAGCTTACACGTCCTGGACTCACTTTGGGGTACAAGCGTTCCACATTTGTCGGAGACATAGAGTCCACTTACTGGGTGGCTTTCTTTTGTTCTCGCAAAGTATATAGCTAGGTCCCTTCTCGTAGAAAATACATCATCCACCTCTCAGCTCCTACTACCCTCCGAAACTCTAAGTAATCGAAGTCAGTCCAAGTCGGTCAAAGTCGGTTGAGCATCGCTAGTCAACATCATATCTGTCAGTCAATTAAAAGTCGTAACTGTCGGTCGAATCAGTAGCTATCGGTCGAGTCAGTAATAGTCGGTCCAAGTTATTAGAAGGATAAAAAAAAAAAACTCATCGAGACTACGTTTGTTTCATCGGCAGGGCAACAACCCTTCTTACACCGAGTTTCATTATGATCCCCTTAGTTAGTTTTGTCCAACCCTGTTTCTCTGTTATCCGTATATAAGTCTTACTCTGTATGTACCTCAATCTTCAGTCAGAAATCAACTTAGATACTCCTTGAATCCTTTACTAGTTTCTTGCTCCATTCTCTCTTAGTCCTTCCACTCCTCTTGTCCAACCCCACTCCGAAATTGAGGGCACGTGTGATAGTGGATGGCACAGCATATAAGCTGAAGCTGAGCCCTTACTTATCACCCTCGGCTGAGCTTGGAACGAGCTTGCCCTGAGGTCCCACGTGTAGACCCCAGTCTTAACAGGCAATTGCCAGCACTATGCAGGCTAACATAGCCCTGGATTGGGTGACAGAGTCATTGACTTGACAGTTCACTGGTGTCCACACAGGGTATGATAATCACACCTGAGTCATTACACCTTTCCCTCAGTGTCTGCCACTGTCATTATACTCTTGTAGGACTGGAATGTTTGCTGAGATTCTTCTTTCAATTTTGGACCTCTTCTATCCAATGATCTCAATTGGCTTGAGTGAGGCACCACCTTTGGCAGTCACCTACCACAGCACTGTATGTGAGAGATAGCAATGAGGTGTTGTAAGATGCTGTATTATGTTCCTAGAAGTTGTTGTGATATCATTAGTAAGCTCTAGATAATCTATAGTAATGATTAAATAGTGCAAGTGAAAAAGATAACAACTGAAAGAAGTGAGCTTAAGATTGCATGAGCTGACTTTGGAGTACAAGCTGAGAGCAAGTGTTAAGATGTATTTTCAAGAGGAAATAAAAGCATACTTATAGATGTATAGAACAATAATATGAAAGTGCAACCATAGGTAAAGTAGACATGGGTGGAGTGGCTAAGTGACAAAGTTGCACCTGAGGAAGGACGTGTCACCTAGACAGAACACAAACAAGACAGCACAAATAATGTGTATATAATTTATGTGTCTTGACTCATATCTAATGATGAGGTCATTGGCTCCATGGTATGTGTATTGCACCTCAACTCAGTAGATGGAAAGTAGAGAATAGTGTTTGTAATATTGGCATGAGGTGTCCAGATCATGAAGAGTGAATAGAGAATAAGAAATATAGTTGGGATGTAGGGACAAAAATAACTATAGATTTCATTGGGATAGAATAGAAGAAATAGAAAAACTGTTCTTAAATGTCCATGCCTACACTCTTTATAACAACACCCTCACACTGCTTGCACTGACCCTGAGCCAAGCTGTTGGAACTCTATTCTGCTCAACCCATTTGCTTCTGGAAGCGGCTACAATTGGTCACATTGCTATTTACATCACTACATAGATTTCACATCTACCTTACATCTACCTTCATTTCAGTCATGACACTTAACAATATGTCATAGGGGAACAACAATAAGTCAGAGAGAACAATAGTGAGCCATGGGGGATAATGATGAGTCATGGAGGGCAACAATGAGTCACAAAGAACAATAATGAGTCCAAAGAACAATAATGAGTCACAAAGAACAATAATGAGTCACAGAGAACAATAATGCATCAAAGGAAACAATAATCAGTCAAGGGAACAATAACAGGCCATCACTTAACCCCTGAACCAACCAACAATCTGGAACCATACTTCCATACTACAAATGTACAGTCTCCAAGGCAATGCCTGACCTGATGATCTGATCAAAGGAGGTGGTGTAGGATTAGTATTATAGTTGTGTAAACCAGAAGAGAGAAGACCACTCAGAATTGACATTGGCTTTAGCTTATGTGCTACACATTTAACAACTACTGCTCCCAGGTCTTTCAAAATGGAGTAGGGGCATAATGTTGTTGTGATAAAAGTAAAGTAGATATAAATATATTATTTTCCTATCTCCTCCACCACTTTCATCCTCAGTCCCAGAAGACTGGGGATATATTTTAGATAATAATTTATATTTTTATGAAGGATTTTAGCTCTAGAATAGCATCCACTGCTGTTCCAAGCAATGAACATGAGCCATAGATGCACTGTGACATCATGATGCTGGTGCTGGATGGGGATTGATCACCCATGTGATTACCCTGCACACATATTGTGTAAAATAAAATAGAAAAACATTGTGGTAAATAGAAGGCCATATTGAGATAACAGAGCCCATAGGATGCAAGCTTGATGTGGCATTAAAGGTGCACATTAAATCTACTCACTCACAGAAGACACGCAGTGCAGATGGCCCTCTGATATATTTATATCAGGGTATTCAAATATTTTCATGCTTATGTTTTTTCCCTGTTGCTGATCTGTTGATTACATGTTGCATTCAACTTTATTTTCTATTTCCAATCCTCTCATTAAGGTTATGATTTTCCTGTGCTTCTTTCATAATGTCCAGCACTATATACTTCAAAGATGGTTGCATACATCTATCACCCTAGTTATTTGTTTTCTTACCTCTTTCCCAGAATGTTTCACAATGTGTTCATATAAGTAGTTAAATATGTCTGTATGAAAAAGCTTAGCTAGAATATATTTTCTACACTCACTCACATTGAATTCCAACAGCATTAAGATTTGCTAGTGGCTTTTGATCATCACTCCATATGTTCTCAAACAACAGTACTTAGACTATATTAGATATCTAGCCCACACTCTCCAATCTAGGCTTGTACCTTGAGTTATTTCTACCACATGAACCTTGCAATACTCTGATGCAACACCCTGGAGCTGAGCTATCAGTCCATCATCAGTGTTGTCACCATACACCCCACATCACATGGCTATTGCCTTACAGTACATGCATCATATCAAGTGCTGCATACAACCCAAAAAATAGAAACAAATTATTGAGCTCTTTTTAATAAATAGCTCCAGTTCTTTAATCATAAAAAATGTAACAGAGTAGCAGATCCGTAGTATGTGTGGAAGTCATGAAGCAGCAGGAGAGTACTAAGAATAGGGGGAGACAAGGTTACCATGCAAGCATAGTTGATGTTTGAACTAAGGAACTAGTATGAATATATGGGCTGATATATGAGGGGTATATGTAACAGAATAATGGTAATTGAGTCAAGAGGAATGGATAGCTAAAATGAGGGTGCAGTTGTTCCACTAGCAAGGTGGTGAAAGACATAACCAGCAGTGCAGAATGCACAGGTATAACAATTAGATGGTCAAGGAGGATGCAGGGAATAGTTGAAGTAATAATAGTTGAAGTAATAGGGGTTGTAAGGGAAGCTGTGTCAAGAGTGAATTTTAAGGCAAATAAGTGATGTCAGTGAATAAAATGACTTGTATACTAGCCCTGCGATTGGAAAAACTTGTCTACTGCAATACTAATGGGGGCCTACAGTCATAGGAAATGATCCAGGAAGATCACACAAATAATCATGTGAGTCTTCAAGGAAAGGTCACCCCAGTTCATGTGTACCTTTGTCTAATTTGAACACCTTGGAAAAGTGTTGTAAATAGCGGCCTTGATGATGTCCCTAGCAGGATAGGAAGAATAGGATCAAAGGTTCACACTCACTGGTAGGAAAACTACAGAGATGATGAGAGATGGTTCAGCAAGAGAGGTATTCATGCATAAGGCTGAAGATCAAAGGGGGTTGAGTACAAGGTAGATGTATGATAATCAAGCTAGGGAATATACATGTGGAGGTCTAGTATGTATAGCAAACATGAGTGCAGGGGTTAGCAAATGAGAGAGAAATGGTTAGGGTGGGAAAATGAGGCTATTTACATTGACTTGTAGTGAAACACAGATGAATGGTAAAACACTGGACAAATGCAGCTGAGTTCATGATGGGATCCTTTTGTGATTCTAAACAGATGGATATCAGGTGTGCTTCTATTTGATGCCCCTGCATAATGCAGGATGAGGAGCAAAGGAGGCAAAACTGAGGCACAGGGTCCTATGATGATGGCAAAGAAGGTGTCCAGTAAACAGTGAATGGGGGTGGGATAGTGTTTCCCGACAAGAGTTGGAGGATAGGTATCAGCAAAGTATCAGTTCCAGGATGGAGTGGAAGGTTCTTTGATTGGGTACTGCAATGAATAACAGTAATCATGACAATATGATGCCACTTTCCAATATTTCAATCTCCATGCTTTGCTTGTCCTTGCATGCATAGGGGAAGTAACACACTGGCAACTAAACTGTCCTGAATTGGGATCAAAGGAGAATTTGTGGAGATCAATGCTTTCCCAGTCAATGCTATCTGTGCTAGTCATGCCAGATTGTTGTCTGATGTCGCCAGGTGATGAGGCCCAAATGATCGGTGTCATCTGCATGGGGAGTGATGAGGTGGATGCATGAGTGATGGTGGCAGTGAAGCACATTGTTGATCATGGAGGCAATGGCTCAGCTTGGTGTATGTGGGTATGGTAGTTATCTGATGAGACAATTGAGGAAAAGGTGCTGCTTAGGGACTTAGTGTTATGGTGAAACAATCTGGTTCATGACAATGACAATACTAGTGTTAAACTAAGTGAGATCACTGAGGCGATAATTGACTTATATAGTGGCCAGGAGGTTGCCTTGTAATTTATATTCAGTGTGCTACCCCCTGTACTAGTACAAATAAAAAATCCTTGCCTGTTTCCCTATAGAAAATTTGACCTGTTAGAGGCCTGGGCCTTATATAGCCTAGCCTGACTCAGGCCTGACCTGAGCCTTTGTCCAGCACCAGACTGGTAATGGGTGAGGCCCTATCCCTCACAAGCTTAGCCCAAACCTGGGCTTTTGAGCCTAGTCCCAGCCTAGAAGAAACTGTCAAAATTAGATTTTAGGGCAAATAAGTAATTTTAGTGCATGTGTGAACTATAAACTCTGTGAATAGGTATACATAACTAGCACAGCTATGCAAGTAGATGAGTGGTTCAACATTAGATTAACAGGGCCCTGTAGTTGTAGCAAATAACTTACAAAGAACATGTGAATAATTGTGAAAGTCTTTAAGGAAAGATCACCCCTGTGCAGGTGAACCTTTCCCTGATACAAACACTCCAACACTCCTGTGAAGTATTGTGAATAGCAGTCTTAATGACACCTATCATGTAATGTGGCTAATATGATCAAAGGTTTGAACTCACAAACAGTTGGGAAGGTGTTTTCTGCGAAGAGTTGTTCAAAGGTAGAATTCAGAATGTGATATTAGATATCAAGTGAAGTCATGCACCAGGTAAACATACCATAATTGAATTGGAGAGTATATATGGGAAGATGAGGTACTTATAGTGGGTGCCTGGAACTAACAAGGGAATAGGATGTTATTTATTGAGGTATTATTGATTTTTGAAATAAAGGATCACATGATGCAGGGTTGGTTCTATGATGCAACTGATGATGAAATGAGAGCTTGGCTCAGTGATGTCAATGATGAGAAGGAGTGTAATTGAGCAATGCTATTTCAAGATGTAGCTTCAGTTTTGAAGATATAGACCTGTAATATAAGGCAGACAAGATTTTGAATGTTGAAGCTGTTAGAAACAATAAGTACAAGCTCAGAGCACTTCTTAATACTGTAGGATGTATGTGAGTAATGTTAGATCCCCATTCCACCTTGGATCTTGGAATACCTTGGGACTTTGGATCACATACCTCAGGCCTCCAGCCTCAGCATACTTCAGTCACACTTGGACATACTCTATTGTTACATCTCTATTATTACTCTTCCCCCATTCTTATTTACATCCCACCCTGCCTGTATCACCTGACCTCTCAGTCACCCACCCCTGATCCCCTAATCACTCTTAGTATATAAGTTTTAAGATTATTTTGTGTATTTATAAAAAAAGAATAAAAAAAGAAAAAGGCTCAAGATGATTTTTATTTCTTTTGCTGTGGATGCGGCACTAAGTATGACACATGCATTGATTGATCAAAGATGATATGGGGATCGGCAGTGATGTCAATGTTATACTGATAGTTTGGCTCAGGGGCTTTGGTGTCAAGATGGAGTGAGTCATAATAATTGTCAGAAACAATAATGAGGAATTTAAAGGCAAGTCTGAATGCCCTGATTCTTTTTGTGTGTGTGAGGAGAGATATAAATCCTGGCTGAAGAGTATCATACAAAACATCATGGTATTTATATGAGAAAGTTCAGGGATGGTTCATGGAATACTAACAATAGCAACAGAATCTTAGAATATGAGTAACTAAAGGGATAGAGAAATACTACTATCTGCTCCACAGATAGTACTGGATACTGCTTAGATAACAATGAAAAATCTGAAAAGTAATTAGTCATTGGGGAAAGAAAAAAAGTGAATGGGGTGATTGGAAAAACAATGTTAGATAACAAGTGAGAAAAGATAACCAAAAAAAATGTCTGTTCTTTTGACATAATAGTATCAAAGCTGTTCCTTCCATTTCCTATTCCATACACAATCTGATATGTCAGGAAAGTTTGATACATCCTGATTCAAACTCTGTGATTTTTATTACCTTTGTATGACCTTCTATTGTAATAACATCTTTTCTTTTTCTCCATTCTATTTTTATTACCTTGGCAGTTCAGGTGCTTGCTCACCATGCAACCAAGCCAATTGATCATTGGTGACATGTGTGTGGGGTAATCACATGTGTTACCCGCCTTGCTTGTGGTTGTGATGTCATAGCATGTCTATGGCTCACATGTGTAGGCCGAGACAACAGAAGATGTTGTCTTGTGATTTTCCTTCTCTGAATATGATAAATAAATTCCTTAGAATATGCCTCCCAGTCTCATGGGACTGAGAGAAAAGGAGAGAAAAATAAAATGGAAACTTTGCAATATCTTCTTTACAATATTTTATCACAACAATAAGCATGTTCCACACCTGTATGTTACTCAGTTCTGATATCAAAAAGTATCTCCACCCTAAGTCAAGCATCTCTTCCATGTTATGAATTCATGGTTATTTGTCTTTTGTTACTTTTTGTCACACCCATGTCACCTAGATGTCACTGGTGACATGATCCAGTGTTTCAGGGGCTTTGGCCCCTTTCTGACATTGTATAAGTAGTTAGAAGCTAGCTACAACAAATTATATGGTTTTAGCCTGTCCCTCATGTTGTTGAGGCTGATTATATGCTCAAGTTAATGCACATTGAGTCTTTCCCCTTCTTCAAGTCTTCTATTCCTTCTTCTACATCTTAACATTCCATAGGTAGATCAATAGCCCTAGGCCTTTGTGCCTCACATCTGAAATACAGGGACAGACAGCCACACTGGTGCAACACTATAAGTTTAATAAGTAAGCGAAGACTAATTTCTGACTATTTTTAATATACAAGACTACTGCAACATTTATACTAAAATACTGGAGATAATCTGTGAAAGGAATGCGGAGGGAATGCGGATCAGGATGTCTGTAACTGCAGGGAGACATACATGCAGTTGCTGTGGAGCAATTAATGATATAATGATGTGACTCATGCTATGGTTATCAGAAGGACAGGGGTAGTGTCTGGTAGTTGTAAATCATCTTATCTACTTCGGGATGGGCTCGGATAAGGTCGGGCTCGGGGTATGGGCTCAGAACGGGGTTAGTTGCCGAATATGGTTGCCGGAGATCCGCAAGGGACCGGATCATAACAATCTGACAAAGATGACCAAGCATCCTTATTCCAATAATAGAACATGTCACAGCAAGGCTGCCCTGCATGGATGTCATGATACATGCTATTAGGGGTCATCCACAAATCAGCTATCTATTTATGAACAATTACTAGGTAGCTAAATAGTTTCAAATGTCCTTAGAAAAGGTTATATGAATATTTCTTTGCTAAGTTCACATTGGGTTCACAAGATACAACAATCCATTGGTTGCTGAGTCAGTGTAAGGGCAACCCTCAGATCTGCAGAGAATATATCACACAGCTAGCAGAGAGGAAATCCAAAGTGTTATAATCATTACTAAATACAACATAAGGAGAGTCTTACCTAGCAGAGGGGAAATCCAAAGAGAAAAGGCTAAGGATTCCCAACTACTAGCAAATAATTATATCCTACATACTACTGCAGAGATGTCATGCACAGACCAACCTCTGTGAAGCTTTGCTCCATGGAGTAATGAGAGTCAGGCATGGGAAAGTGAAAAGTGCAGATCCTTGACAGCAGTTAATGGTCCACTTTGAGGGTTAAAAATAGCACATAGAAGAGTGGATCTTAGACAGCAATTGATGCTCTGCTTTAGGGCATTTCCAGAGGGAGGAGGATGGTGGGCTAGCAATGGAGTGTGGTGGGTCCATGCACATACTCTGAGGAGATATTGTGGACCATTGGTCTGAGGCCATGGACCATGAAATGGGGTCATTGCAGATCATGGGTCTGGGACCATGGATTGCCAAATGGGGTTCCGCTGGGTCCACACACATACTCTGAGGAGATATAGCAGACCATTGGTCCAAGGCCACAGACTGCTAAATGGGGTCATTGCAGATTATAGGTCCAGGACCATGGATTACCAAATGGGGTTCCCCTGACAGTCAGGATTGCCGTTAAAGATGCACTAACAGGAATAATACCTATTAGCCTGCACGCAACGGTCCTTATACCCGGACGGTCTATAATGCAGTCATTCGTGGGCAAAGAGACTACAGCTGTGGGTTGACTAGTACGGAGAACGAGTCGTACAACCTGTTCTTCTGGGATATAACGCAGGTGACTTCTTGTGATGATCACCTTGCTTCGTGTAACGTATGACGTAGGCTTGTGACGTGTGAATTGTGACGTATGCGCGGCTATGTCCTGTGACAAAGCTTCAACTTGTGCCCTAAACTTGGGACTTGACTTGGACTTGAGCGTAAGACTTAAGAGAGACTTGACTTGAGCACTGAACTTGACTTGTTATTACACTGAGAAACTGAGCCCTTTATATACACATCCCCAAGCTACAATGATGTCATGCACTGCAATGGGTTGAGTCATATGATGAGCAAGCAGGTCTGAGTCAGAATGAGTAATGGTGATAATACAAAACACAAGAGGGGAAACAAGGGAGAAATTACAATAGCAAAAGTAAGCAAGAATGTGTCAGATAGGGGTAAAGTATGGTGAATGAGTAATAAAAGATCCAAAAATAGAACAACTATGAGTCATGATGAGAAAAGACTAACTAAAATAGAAACAAGGTGAGTTATTCTGAAATGAAGTGAGTCATAACAAGAACACTATAAATATCCACCAATCATAGTCGTACAAATGGTCCACTTTCTCCGAGATGAGTCATGGCATTAGTTGGCACAATTGAGTCATAAGAGTGAGGGTGACGAATCAATAACAGAAATAACTCCTGAGTTTCTCCTTGATGCACTCCCATGATAGAACGCGAGGGGGAGACAGTTGTATACAGTCTCGAGCAGCTCTATGATGAAGGTTGAGTCAGATTGACATGGGAGGGTTGGTTGGGTATGTAGCCCGGAATTCTGCCTCGTATTCTTTCCTTCCTTCATTGTGAACAATCTTGCCCGTGTATCCAAGGAACGTAAATGGCTGCGCGTTGTCTTGGAAATACACTGAATCTCCAATGGCATATGATTTTGGAATATAGGGATGTGACTTCTTCGTTGAGAGCCATGCTGCTTTAGGCGACTGGGGGTAAAGCATATGGTGAAGCTTGGCATGTCTTTGAATATCTTCCGAATCGAGTGACCATTGTGATAATGAGGGCAATGTCGGGGAATCAATGGTCTGAAGGGGAATAGAGTTTGAAGCTGCGTTGTTGATGGACGGCATGGGGATAACAATGAACTGATAATTGATGGGGTATGGCTGAGTCAACTGGCTGGGCTGAACTGAGATGATGGAATAAGCTGAGATGAAATAGACGCGTGTGGAGCTTGGAGTTTTTAAAGCCTCCTCAGAGTTTGAAGCTTTGAGATGTGTTTTGTTCGATTTTCCTTCACCAGCTTCAAATGCCCGCATCCTATGGCATGCACCCGGTACTAAACATCGCACACCTCAAAAAATACTTTACTTTGGAGGCAGAGTTTGGTACGCGCCCTGTTAAATCACTAAATTGGGCTGACTTTCTTGCTGTCCCAGAGTATGAAGTGGAATCTATCCTACAAGAACGCTGGCGCAAATCTCGAAATGGCCGCCGGACTCAAGAGCTGCTCACTCACTTTGTAGGTTACGATGCATCTTTTGACAAGTGGCTAACTCAGAAACAGCTCAGGAACGCTCCCGAGGTTCTACGCAACTGGGATCGAGGGCGATGTCCCAGCTACTAGGATGAAACCATCCCTAATAGTCCAATTCCTTAATCTGGCCCTCTTCCGATGTCTCGTTCTGTCCATTACCTGAAAAACCTTAAAAATCTCAACACTTTGCTTCAGTCCTCATCTCTACTTTTTCCGTTACTCGCTGCTCAGAAAGAATATCTCTATGTTTAACTATTACACCTTCGCGCTATGGCCTCGTTTCCTAGAATTTCGTCCCTCGACTTCAACACTGTTCTATTTGAAAACCAGCTTGTTCAGGGACCCATTCCAGCTCCAATTCAACTTCTGCTTCCTTAATCCTCCTCACAGGGGCATGGCTGTCCTTCGAAACGACCTTGCCAGTGCGTGTTGGGAATCGCTGAAGATGAAAAACCGCTACATCATGGCTGCTGCCCATGGATGGAAGGGAAATTCAGAGGAACACCCACTTCCTACGACCATTCCCGCCGAAAAACTCGCCGAAATCGGTATGATCCACCCTCCTTTCCCTCCTTTGCAGCAGCTCTCCTATAACTTTCTTCTCCTCCCAGAAACTCCTGGGACCATCTGCAAACGTCTGGCCTTGTGGCAAGGTAACTCATGCCAGCTCGCTGCGTGGATTTGCAAGGCCAAACTCCGTTCTTCTCTCACTCCAAACTGCTCCTGGGACTGGCCAGTATCTTCTCTTGATGATCACTCTACCAAAAACAATTGCGACACTGCTAGCAACCATGCAACTGAGATTAGCATTGAAGGTTGGGAACCTAACTCCTCTGAAGGTGATACTGTTCTTGTCGAAGCTGCTGAACCATCGAGTAAGCAGTCCTCCACACGTACATCCCCTCTCTCCGACATCTCTTCTCCTGCAGCGCGTGTTGCAAGAGCCTTCAACATCATTGCTGATCGCGAAGCTCTCAAAAGATCACGGGACCATTCCCCTGTCGACTCCATCCGTGGTGGACCCGAAGCCAACAAAAAACAGCTGGTGCTATGGCAGCCGTCAGCTGCACAATGCATTGAACAACAACATGCCCTTGAGTGTGGAGAAGTTGAATCTTACAGGGCTCCCTCTTCTCTTGATCCTCCTCCTCCTCGCCCAAGCTACAATGCGCGCTCCTATCACACTACCCTTTCTACGGTTCCAACTCCTACTTCTGATCCGTGGCTCCACTATCCTCATGCCTCGGAAGCTCCCCTCAGGCCTGGATTCATATATGACTCAAAGATCACTGAGTTCACCAGGTATGAGTAGATGCAGGAATATTTGAAGGGGGGATAACTGTGTAGGAACCACCTTTGCTGGGAAAATATCGAAAAAAAAGAATTAAAATATCTGTAAAACCCTTTTTCCTCATCATAAATTAGCCAATACATGTAGATTTTGATGGGGAAATTGCTTCCAAATATTCCTCGAGTTTTTCCTTATTTTTTTGGCCATTTTACATGCCTTCCCTGGCTCAAAAACACTCAAACCTGTCCTGCTGAGTGCTGGACCCA
>QFFB01001347.1:0-13815 GCA_003316465.1 Ramaria cf. rubripermanens
ACACCGCTGTACCAAGCGATCATGAACGGTTATAGAGGCATGGAAATGGCGAAGTTCTTGCTGATGCGCGGAGCGAACCTCCAAGCAGTTGACCTCAACGGCCAAACACTCCTTCACGCGGCAGCTATCGCAGGATCCAGTGATGCTATCAGACTCCTGCTCGGGCATGGCTTGGACGTAAATGCGAGAGACAGCAACGGCGCAACTCCGCTCCACTATGCAGCGCAATGCGTTTTCGACGAGCCGCTGGATATGCTTCTGGGACACGGGGGCGATGTGCACGCTCTCACCAACAATGGTCGGACACCCCTTCATGCAGCAACACGCGAAGGGAAGAGTGATACCATCCTACTGCTGCTCAAGCATAGCAGGCTAGACGTGAATGCGAGAGACAGCGACGGCGCAACTGCGCTCCACTACGCAGCGGAATATCATTACCCTGACGAGCCGCTAAATCTAATACTACTAGCCGGCGGTGATATACACACGATTACCCAGAGTGGTCGCACACTTCTTCACGCCGCAGCCGCTTCAGGAAAAATTGACCGTGTTCTCCAAATACTCAAGTCTCCTGATGAGAGTTTGGATGCAGTAGATCATGAGGGTGTCACGGCGCTGCACATTGCGGCGAAACGACATTATGGCCACAATCTGGTGGAGTTCCTCCTGGAGCGTGGAGCAAATGCCAACTCAATCGACAAGAAAGGCCGGACTATGCTCCACGCTGCTGCTTCTGGAGGAACCAAGACTCTCGAATGTTTCCAGAAATACAACTTGGATGTGAATGCGGCCGACACCAAGGGCGTGACGCCATTGCACCGTGCTGTAGAAGCGTTTGCGATGGACATTAGGGATAATGCGGTAGCATGGCTCTTGGACCATGGAGCAGACATCTCTGCGATTGATGAGCAAGGCCGGATGGTTCTTCATTATGCAGTACTCTCTAAAATGCCACACGTCGTCGACTTCCTCCTCGAGAACTACCGTATGGACTTGGACGCGATGGACAATAATGGCGCGACACCACTCCACTATGCTGCGGCGATAGCGCCGCTGTCAGAGATCATCATCAAAGACTCCAGGCAGCTGATGAAGGTGCTCCTGAGCCATGGTGCGGATATCAACATAATTAACAAGGAGGGTGAATCTCCGCTGGATGTGGCAAGATCACTGGGTCACAAACCGTATGTGAACATTATGAAGAAGCACGCACATTTGCAACCAAACGAGACTCCCGTTTCCTGTGCAGATGGCCCAGCTTCAGGTGACCTCAGACGTCGCCCACGGTCATCGCCATTGGCATGTATGTGGGCGAGTGGCTTATGCCACTTATGAGGGAGGAGAAAATTCATCTACAAGGCGTGGGTCGGCACGGACATGTATTTACAGTGGGACGTATGTTAGGTTCATATAATTGGGCTGTAGCTGTCCAGCATATTTATCAAGAGGAAAGAAATGAGTACGGGGGAGCTGAGTAAGTACAGTAATATCGTTGTACTCTAATGAGCCGTAGAAACAGAGCCTCCATTACTGTAGACGCCGTTGTAGATTCCCGGTTCACATTAACCCGATTCTCGCTGACCACCCCAGACGCCCCGAACCAGACATGTCAGGTTGCGTGCACACACGTCACGACCGTGCATGACGATCATCATCTCGCGGTCATGTGCAGCGTCGCCCGGCCTGCCTGCCTCGCACCATGCGCTAGGACGTAGAATGGATCCCTCACCTAACGACAAACCCAGAACAATTCCTCACCCCATACTCACCTTCTGACACGTCACTCTTGCATCCCTCCCTGGACAGGGCGCGTAACGAACCCGCGCGTCTTTTTGGAGCGGGGTGTGGCAGCTAGAGGTGCGAGGGGAAGCCGCGTGCACGTGGAGTGAGAGAGGGTGTCGGAACGGTCTTTGCTGTAATGGCGGTGGTGAGCTTATGGTAAGTACGCGTGCGAGTGGGATGAACTGGTATTCGAGCTGGCGTTTCGGGACTCGAGCCGATGTCGTAGAGTACGCTGTATAGGCAGTCGAGGTCGATGCAGGCCGTCCGTAACGCGTAAAATTTTACCATTCCCTTGAGTCGAGCCCCCCTAAACCCCATATGCAAGCAGACCCCCTTCGTCCTCCCTCTTCCAGCTTCTAACTCCCAACTGCTGCAACAAGTTACACCGCACTCGCACTTTCTGCAACACTACACTTCTGCACCATCGTGCGTCGCTCAGATCTCAGAGGCTCACTGTCGACTGTTGAACGTTGAACGTTGAACGTTGAACGTTGACTGTTGTACATTGAACTCGGTGAACATGTAAGCTCTCTGTGGTTAGCTCTGGAACCTGGTGAGGATGGTACCGGGCTAGTGGAATACCAGGCTAACCTTGCTCACCGAGGCTGATAGCGCAGACCAGTGATCGATACCCGGGAACGGTGAATAATGGGGGGGTGCGGGAATGGAGTACTGGACTAGTATGGTGAATGGGAATATGGGGCCGATGAGGCTCCATCCATTCCCTAACGAGGCTCCGCCATCCATCCTAAACGAGACTCCCTCATAGACTTACATTACAGCCTCTTTTGCCTCTGGTTACATCCAGATTAGATCATGTGCGTGGTGAGTACTGGGTAGTTTATGGCCTTCCTGCTAGCACTAACGCTACCGCTCCATCTCACACGGCTGCAGCTGTGGTGAGTGGCTTTCCAACAATATGGTGCACTCGTCGTGCGGCTATAATGCTTCCTGGGGAGAAGGAAGACGCTGACAGGACGTCAAAGCGAACGCCCTGCACTGCAAGAAGCCACATGTGCACGATGCGCGACGTACAACGACTAACCCAGACATGGACACCGAATACAGCGCGTGCGTCCGTGCGTGCATCCGGGCATGCATGTTTGCTAACACCAGCACCGACAGGTCACGCGACGCGACGTGAAAGGAAATTTCACACTCCAACGCCAACCTCTCACCCCAATCCCCCCCCAAAAAAAAACCAATCCTTCACCTCCAACTGGAAAACCTCCACACACAAAACAGATACACAAGCTTGCTCTCACCCCAAGCCCTCATCTGAAAACAAAGCCGCTCACCACCTGCATAACATGACATCCATATAAGTAGTTAAGCCGCAGGAATAGAGCCTCCATCAAACGCCACATCCGCGGTTCGATATGCCCCTCCACTTCTCTGACGCCTCAATTGACCCACGGACTCGGTCTTTCCTTCCGCAGATACATAGAAAGCAACACCCTCTCTGGCATTGCATTCACGTATTGCTTCTTCATCCTGTCCATGTGCATGTGGCGCCGTGGTGCGTGGGGATAATGGGTATGGTGGTCGTAGGTGCACATGTCTCTTGGCGGAAGATGCAACGCTGGATAGTACGGATGAGGACACGAAGGAGACGGCAAGGGGATATCTGGATTGCCCTTGTCTGGTAATCCCCGTCCAGGCACTGATCACATCACCGTCGGAGGTATCCAGACAGGTAAATCTATTTTTAGATATTGATGCGTACAACGAAAGCAGCGATGACGATCGATGGGATACGAAGAAGGGTGGATGCAGTATGGAGGACGGCGGAGAGGTGGGAGGGAGATGACCAAGCAGGTCTGAAGAAGCTTGTGTAGGCTGCGGGAAGAGCAGGCGGATTGGAAGACAGACGATCAGAGGGAGGATTGCAACGGCTGGGATGGTCAATAGAGGGTGGATTCTCCGGAGCACTCGGAACAGACTCGACGCTGAACAACGGAAAGAAGACGTCAAGACAGGGTCATTACCCTGACCCAGCAATGCTCGCTTCATCAAATCTATCTCCGCGTCATGATCATGGTCCCTGTCTTGAGTCCTGCTTAGCATTGTGAAATGAATGCCATAATAGATCAAGTTATGCTCACATGTGCGTGTGATCGTGCATGATGCTCATCATGTAATCCTCCCCACCCGTGGCAGCGCACACGCACTGGCAGGATCGTTGCCCGCCCCGGTCCTGCAACATGTTAGCGTGCTCATGCACACGTTCACGCTCCACCGCCTCACCTCTGTTCTCAGATCAGACCGTACACCAGCTTCAGCATAACAATCACCATCCCCACCGCCGCCGCCACCGCCAGCGTACACCCCGTGTCAGCGAGAGCGAAACGTCGAGCGTACACGCCACACACTTCGCGAGCCAATGCAGCATTGCTGTCCACAGCATCTCGGCGGTCTCCTTCGTGAGATGCTAGCGCATGTCCCCGGGCAGCTCCCGCACGCAGCCAAGGTACGGCAGGTAATTATTATATTCCTCTATTAGCCTGCACAAGGTGAGTTGCCGTCACTACTGCGCTCACATCACGCACCTGATTTCTGCGTACGTTTCCGGCGCGCGTATTATCCAGCATGCAAGTGTCAGCACTGCGATGTTCCCCACAAACTGTTCGCACCGGTTCTGTGTCCGCACACCGCGTCGTGTACGTGACGCTTGCGTTTGTCATGCCTGTCCCCGTCGTCATAGCCATCCGGGTCCTCGTTCTCGGATCCAGACGTCTCCAGCAACAGTGATTCGCGCAGCGAGTCCTCTGACGAACTCAAGGATGAGCATGAATCTGAGTCTGACTCCCCATCCTCGCCCTCATCGCTGCCCCCCTCTTGTTCCCCCTTCACCTCCCCCTTATACACACCGGCCTCTCCTGCGTCCGACGGCCGTGGCAGGAGACCTATATGCAGTGCTCACACGTCCCTGCACACAATACACACAGATACACACATCACCCCAGCACACAACGCATATGCCGCGCCAGTCAACAGACGCATACGTCAACCCACGCACCTCAAACTCCCGGGGCAAGCCCCACTCCCGCGGGAGCGCCGCGATCTGTTTCCGGAGGAGCTGCAGACACTCTAGGTACAGCCATCGGGCACGGGGGTCATGGTATACTGCATGCGCAAGCACACCCAGCGCACGCAATATCAGCACGTCAGAGTAGGCACATCAGGAGTCAGGAGTCAGCTACCCAGTACAGAACGTCAGCCGCCAGACGTAAACACAGCCTGAAGACTCACATTCCCGATCCGTCCAACTGACGCCCTTCCCTCTCGTTCGCGGCCAGTCCTGAGTGTGCGCCGCCGCAGCGTGTGGATTAGGGGATGTAGTTCTGGCGTGCGCAGGGTGCGGTTAGCGGTTAGTGGCTCTGCAAGCGAATGAGAGAACGAGAAGAGTGCGAGGCTAAGAGTGAGAAAGGAAAGGCGAGATACTTGGGGAATAAGCAAGGAGCAGGACGCCAACACCAACGCCATGCGAAAACCCACACGATGTGGCGCACGAGTCCACGACCACTACCGCCAGACACAATCATAGGCCTGGAGTACTTATACACGGTGTGCGCGGTGTGCGTGCACCAGCACCAACACTAACTCCTATGCGACGAAACGCAAAAGAAGCTAGTTCTTCACCATAATCACAAACTCAGACACGATCCTCATTTTCCTCATAAACGGCCTACCCGCCTGCATAATGTCCCTCGTTACATGTGAAGAGCCCCCGTGTGTCCTTGTGCCATATTTTGGAGCGGCAGATGGGGCATCGTCATGGCATGTGGCTGGCGCGAGGTATTGGTGGCGGTGACGGTGTGGCTATGATAAGTATGAGCTTAATATATTGAAGAGTGGAGGCGACCGAACAGAGGCACTAGTTAGAAACGATGTAATAAGTAGAGGCAAGTCGAGTCCCGACGTCACTGTCAACGTACATCATGGCAAAGCAGGTACAAATTACTGTAACGTCTTTACTTCGACCCTCGGGCAGACGATCGACAGACGTACACGCGTAAATCTCGCTCAGAACCAGAACCAAGTTTCGAACAAGCTGGAGCCGAACTAAGGACTCAATAAGTAATCCCGTTGGCTTTATTTCCTGACAAGGCCGCCACACCTACTCGTACACGCATACATATCGACATCGACCTCACGCTCCCATTACACAGCCACCACAGCACGCGTCCCATTATACGGTTTCACGGTACACACGACATGCGACATATGGCTGGTCCTGTCTGGACGTGTGTCCTGCTTCCAACGTCCAACGTCCAACTTCCGACTTTGCAACAGTCTTCTCACACTTCTGCAACACCGGGTACCTTACTCGCCGCGGCCGTGTGGGTGGTGGGTGTGTGTTGGGTGCGGGTACCAGCGAGGGCTGAAGCTGGGAGGGAGTTGCCATGAGATATGATATATTCGAAGGAAATGGGATGAGACGGGAGAAAGGGTAAGTGTGTGACACCAGTGTGAAAGAAAAGAGAAGTACTCTCACTCTGCCCTTCCACGTTCCACGCGTACTGTACCATCTCCTTCCAATTCCACATAGTTCACACTTAGTTTCATCCCGAACACACGTATCGTTCACCAACTCGAAACGCAGATCCAATCTGACTTCCAACTCCCATCCACTCCCAGCTTCGAACCAGTCTCACATCCACTCCCAACTTCTATCTACTTCCTTCCTCCAGCAACTGCTTGATCAAAGTCAGGCACCTGTGTTATACAGGTGCTAGCGATGTTTACGCCTTGCTGCTGGTGGGTGATGGATGGTCTTGCTGCGTGCTAACGCAGAGTTATTGCGACGTTGTGAACCTTGCGAACTGCGAACTGCGAACCTCGCTCCTGGCGCCTTCCTCCCTGCTGCCGCTACGTTGCGAACCTGTCTTTGCACCGTGATGAGGCCTAACGCTCTGTGGCAGCTTACATAACGTTTAACATTTAACTTCAACGTTTAGGTTTTGCAGTTTCGACCGTCGGTCAGAAAGTCGACACACAAAACCTTTACTCAGAACCAAAAACAGAACTAGACGTGGAGCATAACGCGTAAAACTCAATCCAACTTCGAGCAATAGATGCCATCAAGGTACCTCAAAGCAGGTAAAGTTCCCGCAGCGCCATCACTGTTGAGCGCTAAAAAATTACAATAGTGTGATCCTAGCGGAAGCGAATTAATGGGTTGAGTGTTGAGCTGCCCCTCTGGGACCGTGGCTGGGTATTAGAAGGAGCTTGTCATTGCGAAGAAGCCTTATGTATGCGGTGACAGGGGCCCAGGCGCGAAACTGACCTTTCCCATATCCGCTGAGCTGCTCAGCAAATTCCCGTCCGCGTTCCTACTTGTTCAATGTTTGTTACGTATCGTAATCTTACACAATCCACTGACATGTACCTCAGGGACACGGAATCTGAGGCGAAACTCGACGATGAACGAATAAGCTGTCAGTGTTCGAGCACTAACAACTGGCGAAATCTTGTAGTGTGTATAGACGGCACATCTAATCAGTTCGGGCCAAACGTGCGTTTGCGTTTTGCTGCCAGACCACGATACTGTTTCTGACTTGTCTCTGATTAGAACACCAATGTCATAGAACTCTATAGTCAGCTCGTCAAGTCGGACAAGCAACTCACGTATTACAACAGTGGTATCGGCACGTACGCCAGACCCTCCTGGAAATCATCGGCCTACGTGAAACAGATCCTGAATCACAAGATAGATCTCGCGATCGCGTGGTAAGCTCTCCCATTGTGATCGTTCACAGCCCAGTGTGATGGCTCGATCGTACATGTACAGGAACTTTGAAAAGATCGTCATAGCCGCTTATAGATGGCTCTCTCAAAATTATCGAGACGGTGATCGTATATATGTGTTTGGTGAGCTCAAAATAACACCGGTCTCGCTGATACTGAGCATGCACTAGGCTTCTCTCGCGGGGCCTACCAAGTCCGTGCCTTGGCCGGTATGATTGAAAAGGCGCGTCTCACTGGCCTCACACTCGCAATGTTTATTAACATTTTGGTCCTGGTGCACCAGGTGGGCCTCGTTCACAAAGGCAATGAAGAACAAATCCCGTTGTCGGTGGTGTTCCACTCACCTGTATCTGAGTCAAGCTTATTATTTTCCAGTGCATATGAACTCTATGCGGATCGGAAAAGCGATAAGTATCGTCTTCAACCAAAGACCTTATTCCAACGCCTGGGTCTCCGCTCCTGCCCCGTATCTGAAACTGTCAATATGGCGGAGCGCTTCAAGACTACCTTCTCGCGAGCGAATGTCCGAGTTCACTTTGTTGGCCTGTGGCGAGTGTTCAAAGCTTGGCCCTCTTACCTCGACTAACCCTCAATCACAGGGATACCGTTTCCTCTGTCGGGATTGTTCGGAGTAAAACTCTTCCCCTGACAGATTCAACAGACCATGTATGCTTTTTCCGTCATGCGCTTGCACTCGATGAGCGCCGTGTCAAATTCCTGCCTGAATTCGCGCATGGCGGAGTGCTTCAGCATGAGCAGCAGAGTCAGGACACATCTACACCTGGCACGGACAGACGTTTCCCCAAAGTTGGGCCCATGAAATTAATGTCGTAATTCTAAGCCTGACGTACAAAATATCCTTTAGCCACCCCGCGTTAAGGAGGTCTGGTTTCCTGGGACCCATTCTGACATGTACGTGTAAACGTCAATCAACTTCCTTTTCTGACTTGGGAGTAGTGGAGGAGGCAATGAACTCAATCCGAACTTGGATCTCGGCAAACCATCCAGTCTATGGATGTCGTATGAGGCTATCTCAAGAGGCCTGCAGGTGGGACCCACAAGGGTTGATCCGGATTGGCATAAGCCTAAGCTCAAGGAGTCATTGACATGGGTGTGGCGCATATTTGAGTGGGTTCCAATTAAAAGGCTTTCATACAAGGATGCATCAACAACAACCTATCGGTAAGCTCAATATCTAGTATTTCAGTAATGTCGAGGCTGACTCATCGGAATAAATTTCCAGCCCACATAGAGGAAAAGGCCGGAAAATGAAACCCCAGCAGAAGATCCATGCTTCAGTTGCCTTCTATCCTGACACCTACCACCCTAAAGCAATATTAGCTGAAGGAAGTATCAAACAATGGGGGAGCCTTGTGGACCAAGGAAACCTCACAAACATGCTGTGGGCTGACCAGTTCAAGGATACCCTTGAAATGGATATATTTGATTATACCGGAACGAATGACATCATTCATAGGCTTAGGTCGGGGGCAGGCGATGATAAATGGGTTTTGCTCTATCGTCTGTTGGTGATGACCTGGTCTTGTGAGTTGTGTGTGCTATTGTATGGATGTTGACTGATCAGGTCAACTGTTGACATGCAGCTGTTGGCTGTGAGATACTGCTTAGCATCCAGGAAGTTGTCCTTACCCTTGTCAGCATGCTGGGGTCTGAGTATACTTTAACCATTGAATTCCGGATTCGTGTGCTCGATATCCTGATTGCCTTGATGGACGATACAAGTAAGTTTCTCTGAGCCTTCACATGAAAGGATGTTTATTAGCGCTAGTTTTGAACGATGATGTGAATCAAAGCCGTGTATATGGCAGTGCGCTGCAAGCCGCGTCGGCAGGAGGCCACGAACACATTGTTCGGGTGCTGCTGGAGAAGGGGGCAGATGTCAATATGCAGGGAGAAGAAAATGGTAGTGCGCTGCAGGCTGCATTGTCAAAAGGTCATGAAAACATTGTTCGCCTGTTGCTGGAGATGAGGGCAGATATCAACAAGCAAGGAGGTAAACATGGCAGTGCGCTGCAGGCTGCGTCGGCAAACGGTCACGAAACTGTCGTTCGGCTGTTGCTAGAGATGGGGGCAGATGTCAATATGCAAGGGGGAAGATTTGGCGGTGCGCTTCAGGCCGCGTCAACAAAATCCCAGAAGAAAATTATTCAAGTGCTGCTGGACAAGGGGGCAGATATCAATATGCAGTGTGGGGGACATGGCAGTGCACTGCTGGCTGCGTCCGTGGAAGGTCATGATGCCATTGTTCACTTGCTACTGGAAAGGGGGGCGGATGTCAATATACAAGGAGGAAGTTTTGGCAGTGCGCTGCAGGCCGCATCGACAGAAGGTCATGAAAATGTTGTTCGGGTGTTGCTGGAGAAGGGAGCAGATGTCAATATGAAGGGAGGAGGGCTTAGCAATCCGCTGCAAGTCGCGTCGGCAAAGGGTCACGAAAGGGTCGTCCGTGTGCTGCTGGACAAGGGGGCAGATGTCAAACTTGTTGGAGATCATGGGGTCAAAAGAAGTGAATTGCGTAGGTCTGCGAGTGCCAACCATATTCCCTTGTTGCTAACCGTGGCACTGAAAGAGCGCAAACGTGATGGTCTAATCCTCCCCGGCCTTTTTACAGATTGTACCCCGAAGCACGAACGATGTCGTGTGATCTGCTCAGACGGTTCCGGGCAGTGGTTGCTGTCGCGGCCAGAATACAACCGGTGGAAGTCTGGCGAATGGAATGAAAATACTGCCTTTGTATGGATTAGTGGAAATGGTGCGGTTACTCCAGACCACGTGCCAGTGTTATCCAATACTATCACTCACTCTTCTACAGCTGGCGTAGGAAAAACTATACTGGCGTAAGTATCATTTATATTCTCCAGGAAATGGCAGTAATCGATGTGAACAGGTCGACTGTCATTGAAGACATGGAATGCTTGAAGAACTCCAAAATAGCTGTTGCATACTTTTATTGTCAACACAATGATACAAAGAAATATGATGGTCAAGTGCTCTTAGGCACTCTACTCTATAGGCTCACCCAACAGATTCCGCTCTCCTCATCCCACTTCCCCGCTTTTGACTCCTCCATTAAGGGGCTCTCTGCGTTGCAGGAGTCCATAACTGCTCTCAGTCGCACCGTGTTTGATACAATATACCTTGTCATTGATGCTCTGGATGAGCTCGATATTTTGACCGGGGTCAATGCTGATCAACAATCTGTCCTCCCTGTCTTGAAGGAACTGGCAGGTATCCCAGGTCTACGATTGCTGGTGACAGGTCGGGAAAAGGACGAAATCAAGGCTGCACTTGGTCCACCTTCTATAAAGCTTAGGGCGGATCATCTCTCCGAAGATATCAACAACTACATCGAACAAAGCGTTCTCCTTGCTCGGCAGGGCGTTGGCATATCATCTGGGGAAGGGGAATACGTGGTTGTAAAGCAGCCCGAGCTACGAGATGCTGTCATCAAGACATTATCAGAGGGTGCTCACGGCATGTGAGTTGGTTACTCGTGGATCATTTCGATAGGTTGACCGTCACATTAGGTTTCTCTGGGTTCACCTACAGGTCGTCCATCTTAGTCAACAGGAAACGGATGACGACATTAAGCATGCACTAACGCGACTTCCAGAGGGACTGGACGGGACCTATAATCGATCGCTCCAATACATCGACAAGCTTGCCGAATCTCGACGTAACCGTGCCCACCGAATATTGCAATGGGTTACATACGCCCGGAGACCTCTCACCCTTTCCGAACTCCTAGAGGCGGCCGCAATTGACGACGTGCGTGGAAATCATTGGGATGACGAGTTTTTTGTCACCGATCCAAAGAGGTTGATCAGTGACTGCGCTCATCTCATCATTAATGAACTTCCTCAAGGTTCCTGGGGCCAAGACAAGATTGTACTTGCTCATTTCTCGGTCAAGGAGTTCCTTACCAGTTCGAATGTATCGGTGAAGCGACCACGTCAAATTTATCACCCCATGGAAGCAGGCGCTATGTTGGCTGAAAGTGTCTTCAAATTTCTCTCGATACTATCCGCATCCGGTTGGAGTGATGTGAATGAGATTATGCGAAGACACCCATTCGCCGACTACATCTGTTGGCATTGGGCCTCTCATCTCCGCGACACAGCTATCAATGACGACTCTGTCAGCCATGCACTTGCAAATTTCTCACCATCATCAAAGATCAGAGAACTTCTGTATGTAATGATGTATGTGGCCATCGTCTCCCTTTCGCTTCAGGTTTAACTTGACATTCTTTAGCTATATCAGTCCATCTCGACCAATGTGTCACTTTTTGGCACAGAACAATCTTCCTGCATTCATGCAACAAGTTGTCATGACTTCATCTTTTGATCCCAACGAAGAGGACGAAGAAGGGGAAACGGCATTAATGTGTGCGGTTACCGCGCGCAGCGGTGAATGCCTTTCATTACTGTTGGCGCATGGAGCAGACATCAACGTAACCAATTTCTTGGGTCAAACATTGCTCCATAAGGCAGCAGAGAGCTGGCGGAATGCGGAGGTGATGGCATCATTGCTGAATCGTGGTCTCAAAATCGATTTATGTGACAAGAAGGGTCGGACAATCCTCCATTCTGCAACCGTCTCACAGTGCCTAGAAAATGTTAAATTCATACTGGAGCGTGTTCTGGATGTGGATGTGACCGATGAAGAAAAGAGGACACCGCTTTACGAAGCGAACATGGCGGGTTACGGAAACATAGGCCTGGTGAAGCTCCTACTGGCCAGCGGAGCGAATCCCAAGGCAGTTGACCGCAACGGCCAGACGCTTCTTCACGCAGCAGCACGCGCAGGGAACAGTGATGCTATCAGACTCCTGCTCGAGCATGGCCTGGATGTGAATGTGCGGGACAGTGATGGCGCAACTCCGCTCCACTACGCAGCAAAACATGATTTCGACGAGCCGCTAGATATAATTCTTAAACACGGAGGAGATGTACATGCGGTCACCAACAATGGTCGGACACTTCTTCACGCAGCAGCCGCTTCAAGAGATAAGAGCCGTGTTTGCCAAGTACTCGAGCTTTGTCCTCGTGTGGATTTGGATGCAGTAGACCATGAGGGTGTCACACCGCTGCGCATTGCAGCAGAACAAGTTTATGGCGATGACGTTGTGGAGCTTCTCTTGCAACGTGGGGCAAATCCCTACTCTGTCGACAGGAAAGGTCGGACGATGCTCCACGCTGCTGCCTCTGGAGGAGCCAAGACTATCAAATGTTTCCAAGAATACACCTTGGATGTGGGCGCGGTCGACACCAAGGGCATGACACCATTGCACCGTGCTGCAGAGGCGTATGCGAGGAACACTACCGATAGTGCGGTAAAATGGCTCGTGAGCCTTGGAGCAGACATCTCAGCAATCGATTACCAAGGCCGGACGGTTCTCCATTATGCAGTACTCTCGGGAATGCCACACGTCGTTGACTTCATCCTTGATAATTATCGCATGGACGTAGACGCCATTGATGAAAATGGCGCCACACCACTACACTATGCGGCAGCGGTAGCGCCGCGGGACGTGGGTTGGGCCGTCCGAAAGCACACGCGGCTGTTGGAGGCGCTTCTGGGCCATCGGACAAACGTCAACGTAACCAACAAGGAGGGTGAATCACCGTTGGATGTGGCGAGATCATTGGGCTACAAAGCATATGTGAACCTCCTGAAGAAGCACGTGCATCCGCGACCCGAGGAGACTCCCGGTTCTGATGCAGCTGGGGGGTCCAGGATGACCTCATGTGGAACCGCCAAGCGTCATTCGTCATAGGCATGTACGTGGGTAAATTTGCTTTGCTTTATGCCACTTATGAGAAGGAGACAGGATTTGTCCACAATGTGGATCTACTCCAGTGAGATAATCAATTAGAGTGCGCGAAGCGCTAGGCGTTTAGACTTGATGCAATTATGGTGCATGCATTTGATCTGTACTGGGAAGTCTGCGGATAGGCCGATTTCAGCGAACGGTCAGTATACACGCTCCACCGGGTTTAGCGCTAGCCAGTGGTGAGCAGTGGTAATCGCCGTTAATATCCGCCACCGCTCACCGTCGTCCCCCACCATGCGGTGGTGGTCCATTTTGCTGACTAACATCACCCATATGATGCGCCAACGCGGCATTATCACGCACCATGCACCCCACGGCGACCACTGCTGGTCAGTGATCATCAACAATAACACCCACCACCATTATTTTTCTTTTTTTCTTTTCTCATTATTTTATTCGACCGCAGACTGTTGTCTATGGTGGTC
>QFFB01001355.1:0-12198 GCA_003316465.1 Ramaria cf. rubripermanens
TTGACCACTCAATTCTACACCACATCCTTCAATCAGATTAGCAGATTAAACATTGCCTCAGTGGCTATACACTTGGAGCATGGAAGTGTGGTCCCGGATTGTCAGTTGGTTCAGGGGTTAAGTGATGACTCATTACTATTCCCTTTGACTTATTCTTGTTCTCCATGACTCATTGTTACCCCCATGACTCACTTTTGTTCTCTCTGACTCATTGTAGAGCATTGTGACTCATTTCCCCCTTTCTGTACCATACTTGACTCATTGTTCTGACTTATTATGACTTACCCTGACTCATTCCAACTCACCCATTCTGACTATTTCCCTTAATATCTTATGACTCACCCCCATTCCCCCAAGTAGTTAAATAGTGAGCTTGCTTCATGTATTTTGCTAGTTTGGTTATCATATACATTACACCATCTCCTGTGCCCTTAAGCACTTGAGGATACCCTGCTCATCTCAACTCTCTTGTAAGGGCAACCCTCGTGCACTGTGGAAGTCACGTTGTCACACAGGCTGACAGAGGGGAAAACCAAAGAGAAAAGTCTGAGGTCCCGCACTGTCAGTGAGCCCATATTATACTACGCTTAACTACAGTCAGGGTTGTCGCTCTGTACGTACCGACCCTGCATGCCGCGGATCTCCTACTCAACCCTGGATGTCGTACGCGAGTCGTTTCACCTCCGGAGCCACTCCGAAAGCGGGGGTGGGGCTGAGTTCGGGACTCCGGAGTTTCGGAGGCGTGGGAGTGCGGAGCTTCGGAGTTGGGAAACGGGGTGTCCCCTGACATCTCTTCCCTCAATACTTTTCTTTGAGGCTTGTCTACTTCAGACTTGTCCTATCTCTATCTTCTATCCCTATTCTTCTGTGACCAACAAGAACAGGCACACCTTTTAGTACAGGGTCTTTCAGCATTGGGATCTTATACCCAGTGTGGATGGTTCTGACAAGGTACAATGGTCCAAGAGTAGACAAGAAAGGTCAGGCAATGTTTATTGAAGAAAGTTGTCCTTGATTAAACAACCATTAATGAAAGTGGATGGTAGGCTTCCTTTGGATTAGGATTAGTCACTATATAAGATGCTAGCAACAGTGGATTGATTGAAGAGAGTCATCCCCAATTGAAGAACCATTAATGAAAGTGGATGGTGGGCTTTCTTTGGGTTACGATTAGTAGAACGCTGGCGAATGATGGCTAGGGACAAGAAAATATTTGAACTCCGCTTGGTACTGACCTAGGGCCGGGAACTTGCGGATTACCAATCTGCTTGTTCTTATCCATCTGCTGTCAGTGGTCACGTGACCAAACTCAATAATTTTAGGCGCTGATACGACAAAGAGTATAGCGCTCTTGTATGGGTTTCATCTAACCCTACTACTCCTAATTTATCAATGAATGACTCTGGGTTTCTTCCTGTACTGCAGCCAGATGATGTTGAACATGCTGTCAGAGTGAGTAGCTTTCAATTGATCTTTCTTTCAGTACCAGTCTCAAAGAACTTTCCTGCCCAAGCTCATTACAGAGTCTTTTGCTGCTCATGTGTCTCCAGATGACCAGCGTCGGTTTCAATGGGATCTTTTTGAAGTTCAGAAAAGATTTGAAGCTTGGGCGTTGGTTGTTCCCTTCCTTGACCATCCCGACCCACAAGTTCAGTTTTTTGGAGCTCACACGGCTCAGCTGAAAATAGTGAGGGATTGGTAAGTCATTTACCAATAATATCTCTCTCATGCTTAGGTTGCTCTCTTGTTCGCAGGGATTCTTTTCCTAAAGAACATGCTGTCTCACTGAAGAATATGCTGGTGGATTTGACGAGCAAGTCGATTACCAATGGAAGGAGTAAAGTGATACTACGAAAACTATACGTGGCAGTCAGTGTGTATACTGTTACGACACCGTAGACGACCCTTCTAAAGCTTTGTGCAGCTCGCCCAGCTCTCCCTTAAACTCCACCCAACACGACCGTCCCAATGGCCAGACTGGATACTTGCTACCGTGACACACTTCTCTGGCCGCGGTGCATCCCGTGAACAACTATTGGACTTTCTCTCTATTGTACCCGAAGAGATTCGTACATCTGATCTCATCAGTACGACCAAGTGCGTTCGACTTCGCCCTCTCTGGAGGGTCTGCTTCATGTCGCAACTCGCAGAATGTCGATGAATCAAAGTCTCTTGGATGCAGTGCCACTAGTCGTGCAAGCCATTACGGATTCTGCGAACCACCATCATGCACCCAATGAAATTCGGTCAGCCTTGACATGTTTGGAGAAGTGGATCGCCTGGGGTTTACCTGCCAGGTTTGTCCAATCGCTCTGTTCTTCGGTTCCTTTTTTTCATCTTTATTTCTCTATTCTTTAGTGATTTGACGCCTCTCATCCCTATGTTGATTTCTCTGCTCTCTATTGAGGCCTCATTCATCCCTGCGTCAGACGTCCTGCAAGAAATTCTGACATCATCATCGTTATCTGACGGATCGGGTGCCAAAGTATTAACGGAGCCACTCCTTGACTTCATGGCTACAAACGGTAGATTAATATATGAGCGAAGTATCACGCGTGAGCATTTGTTTGTCCTTTACTTCGCTTATGATTAACCAAGCCGTGTTCAGAGGGCTATATCGACGAGACCTCACATTCCTGTTGTAAACTCCTCTGTGCCATTGGGGACCACAGCACCCTGTACTTTGCAGCCACCATGGCAGCACCACGCACGCAAACCTTTCTGCGACTGGTGTTAGGATACACCGGTCTTCCGGGCTTCTTCAGTGCCGACGAAGAAGAGAGTGAGCTATGCCTGGCTTTCTGGTATCTGCTGCAGGAGTCGCTGTGGTCCGTCGATTTTGTAAGTGACCGTGAGCCCAGTAAGGACAGTGAGGGTTGGGAAAGGAGCGAGGAAGTGCAGTGGGAGCATGCACACTCTATTTATGAGGAGCTAGTCGAAATTTTGCGAAGAAAGGTCACGTGGCCTAGAAAAGAAGAGCTATGTCGGTGGTCCAAGGGTCAGTTCTTATGATCATGAACGTAATAGTCTCCCAATTAAGATATATCATAGAACAAATAGATAGGTTTGCCCAGTGAGTTGTCTCTTTATTTCAAGAAACTAGGTTTGACCGTGACCGTCTCCATTTAGGTATCGAAGAGACGTCGGCGACACTCTGGTCAACGCTTACTACGTTCTACGTGATAACATGTTGGATAATCTGGTCTCATACATCACGGAAGAACTGTCTTCCGTACATGAGGGAGGTTGGGAGGTACGCAAGGCAAGGCGATAGTTTAAGCTGACTCATTAATATATTCTGTAGAATGTCGAAGGAGCCCTGCATTGCATTATGTGCTCGCAGGAAGCTGTTCCAGTAGAAGATAACCCGGTCCTGACACAGTTGTTCACACCTTATGTACTTGGTAAACTTCCCACCTCTGGCTCGGATCGAGTTCGACGGACGATGCTTCAACTCATCGGTATGGTCTTACCTTTTGAACCGGCAGAAAATTATAAATACCGATCCTCTAGGCGCGTATGCCACCTGGTTCACTACCCAGGACAGTACGCTTTTAATGGGCGTTGTTTCGTATGTTGTAACGGCATTAAGCGAACCATCGCTATGTTTGCCGGCTGCCAATGCTCTCAAAGAGTTGTGCGACGCTAATCGAGTTGCGCTAGCACCACATATCAGCGCATTCGGCTCTCTCCATGCTGGTCTCGCCGCCATCCCCGTGAGGTTTCTTCCTTGCGTCTCAGATGACGGGTATCATTGACGCCGTGGGCAGGAAACAGAGAAGAGCAAGGTTCTTCAGTCTATAGCCAGCGTCATCCAGGCTATTTCTCCAGAGGAGGCCATTTTGCCAGTGGAGGTACGATATACACATTACGTCAATGTCCAGCCTTATCTACTGGCACACAGGCAATCATGACTCCCGTAGTGGCGAAACTAGCAGAGGCTATCACATTAGCTGGACACGTTAGTGTCTGACATTATTTCGACATGTCTGACTCACACGGTGTCGTATGTATAGTTGCCTGAAGATGCCCGGAACTTGTGCATACAACAACTACACGCTCTTACCGGATGTGCACGTGGACTCACTAGCGCATCAGAACCTTTGTTTGTGCTCGAGGAGTCTAATAAGGCGCAGATTGAGTTGGATCGCATAAGCTTGGCTAGAGATGACCCTCGAATGGTCAAACTCCGTACAGAGATGGTAACGGGCCTGGAACGTGCGATGCATTTGTGGTCGACGGATGTTGAAACAGCAGATGTAGGTGATCCTATAACATCATTTATGTCCTAACCATTTTCAATGACTACAGGCGCTAAGCGATTTGTTCAAAGCGATTACTTGTTTACCAGCAGACACCACGCTGATATCACTACCTCCGGGGCCCTTGCTGGAACTCACCTGTGCAGCTGCCCAGCGACGACTTAGTGGTGTGTGGCTGTCGTTAGCAGGCATGTTGCTGGCGCAGTTGGATCCGCCGTCCTTCTCCACGCTTAGCCTTGGGCCTAAACCCGAGGCGCAGAACCTAGTTCTTACGGCCTTGCCGGTTTTGCTGGGACCTAGCTTTCAGGTGTTGAGTAGCACGCAAGCCATGGAAATTGTAAGCGAGAGCGAGCAAATCAATCTTGTGTGCGTGTTGACTCGTTTTGAAACAGAATCCCGATATTGCTCAAGCATTTTTCTCTTGCATGGAAATGGTATAATTGCAAGCTAACGAAATATCCGTATAACATTCATCTTGAGGACACAGGTTACACACCATTTCACTGGCGTGTTTTATCAACTTCCAGAGGCAATATTTGCTACTCTGATGCAAACAGCCGTAGGGGCATTTGCTGTTCAAGAGCGTTATGCACTCGTTGCTGCATGTACATTTTTGGCGCGTAAATTTATTTCATCGTGAATAGCGTTGTATGAATGTTACTATAGGCTAGCCTTATCCGAAATACCTTGGCCGACGGCAACCTTGCGGAGGAGGCGAATACTCTAATGTCGCTGCATGGAAAACCAATAGTGCACGCCTTGCTCTCAGGTGTCGCTAGCGTCGCTCCACGATCCGCACTACCTAATTTGATTGATCTCCTTGCAATGATTTCGCTTAAGCGTCCAGAGGAGTGCCGATTGTGGATGAGAGAGACCCTGCTTTCTGTATGTGTATGTATTCTTTAATGTAGCTGGTGTTAATCGTCTTCTAGGTCTACTTTATCCCTAGTCAGGCATCCCCAGAAGCCAAGGAAAAGTTCTTGAAGACGGTAGCTAGGTTCGTATTCGCTGTCCTTATAATTCATTGTCCGTTTTATTTACCTAGCAGTAGTGCCCGGTCTACTAAGAAAATACGCGATGCCTCGAATCAATTTGCTCTGGTTGCTCGAGGGTTAGAAGGCTCCAGTTTTGGATACGCCACTGTCAGCATGTAGGTTTATAGAATGATGTACTATTTCTTGTGCAGTTCCGGGACCTATCGCGTGATGGCTGGCTTTTGAAAATTCACTGTTGATCCATTTATGAACGCCCCAAGATTGGGTACTAATGCTGGCTCTGTTTTGCGATCGGCTTCGCGACTCCGGACTGTGCAACCGATTGCTTCCAGTCCTATATAGCCCTGATTGTAATGGGCTCTCCATTCATTGAGCCAATACAGCTAACTCAAGCCTGTAAGATGGTCGGAGCCGGGAGCCTTGAAGCATTCTAGTACAGTACCTTGTCCGTAACGCATGATAATATTAGAGTATATATGTTACCAATAATTATCAGCTCAACTGAATGGTGTGCCTGATATTTTCAATTCAATTTGCTAATAATTATTGGTAACATATACACTCTATTAATACAGACCGCTTGGCCCACTATCCACTACTTAAGTTGTTAGTACTTTCATACGTATCCCAGCCCCATGACTACATTGAAACTTGATTATCTACTTCGCTTTCCAAAACAGCAGGATCTGATCAGTCCTAGCCAACAAATTCTCGTGTCAATCCTGACTCATTCCATCTCGACGAAATTATTGGGTCGTGGTACTTGTACGCCATTGCAACGTAAGAGTTAATCAGTCCACATTTACAACGTGCGTTCCTCATTCTAATCCTCTTCGAAATAGGTCTTATCCCGTATGTTGGGTGCTGATGTGAGGATAGTAAAGTACACGTCATGCATAATACGTCGCGACAAGACTGCATCAGCAAATAATGTCATGATGGAAGATGGGATGCGAATGCGATAAAATGACTGGATCCTAAGCATAAATACGAAAAATTAGTACCAAGAAAACAACTTGAGATGCAAAGCCATTTCGACATGGCATGTAGACACAAATGGACTATCTAGACATGACAAGCCCAGTTCTCCCTTTTCACTTCACGAACTCCCGCCGTCCTGCCGAATATCCCAAGGCCTCTCTGGGTCGACTTTCTCTGGGTAGCGAGCCACATTAGCCAGATACTGCGCAGACGGCGGCAGATGGAAGTATCGTCCCCTGGAGACTTCACTTCCGCCTGATTTCCGCCGGGCGCGGCGAGAACTCACAGAGCCAGAGTTGGAGTTGGAGCTTGGGGTGAACGTCGTGACAGACGCCGCACGCCTCCTTTGTGATTTATGAATGTAGGGATGATGCACCTGGCCCTTTCCATCTCCTCGGTGGGGTTCATTGACCATGGACGTGGCTGGAACGTCTACCCCTTGGAGGCAAGCCAAGTCCCGGTCGAGCTGGTCCATGGGTGACCGCGCAGCTGGCGCTGGCGCTGTGTGTCGTCGTGAAGCACGAGCATCTCGGTCGGAATCAGTGCGACTGGGTTCTTGCGAATGCTGAGCGTTCGGGTGATACCGTGGCACGACATCTTGAAACGGGAATGGGAACGCTGCAGCCCTTCTCAGAGGATCGACAGTAACTGAGGTAACATCGGCACCCAGCGAGGGCTCCTCCATCTCAGGTTCGGTAAGATCCACCCTGGCGCCTCTGTTGAGGCGAATCACGCGGCGCCGTCGGAATCGTAGTACGCACCAGGCACCCACACAGATGATTGCGACAAGGGCAAGAGAACCAAGAACGGCGGCCGCAACCGTCCCCGGCGGCAAAGACCGCCTAGCGCCATCAGGCACGGGTGAACTGCTTGAAGGAACTTTGGAGGAGCGAGGAAATAAGGAGCGAGGAAACGTGGCTTGGGAGCGAATAATCGAAATATCTGGCTGTGAACCACCCGGCAGATTCCCTACAGTAGCGTTGGCCTGCGCATTAGAGAAATTCCTGATGAGAAAAAATATAAATGAGTCTATTGGGGCACCCAGATGTCATGACAGACCAGTGGCTGCTCAGGTCATTCGGGCGGATTAATGCCCATTGAGGCACGTCAACATCTCGAAACTGAAGCTGTGTAACAGGCGAACTGAAAGAGATAATGTGATCCCTGACAGGAACAGTTCTAAATACGTATTATTCACCTAGAGATAGAGTCTGGATTTGGACAGCCTGAGTCCTTGAAAAAGTCAATGTAGCTGGGCTGAACATTGACATCAATGTCCTGGTATGACAGTGTCAGACTCGAAGCGGGTAGCTAGAGATTCGAGTGACTGACAGCAGGTTTGTTCCCCTGACAAACCCAGCACGCAGACAGAAGCTGAAAGAGGCGTTGCAGTGAGGTGGTCGTGATAGAATATGACACATACTGCATAAAGTGCTACACTACAGCAGCAACTTTGTGGGGCACCTCTCGTAGGACATGATAGACTGCTTGATACAGCGCCAAGCGCTACTGGAGGGCCTGAGGTGCAGAGTAGCTCCACTTGCTTGCCTATGAACGTGCGTTGAGAATATACTGAACGGTGAGCGGATGGACATACATGGACTCCAGCCCTGCCTATTAATCATCCATGGATTATAATGGGTATCACATGGCGGAACTTGGCGGATATGAGATCTGGCCATCCAGCCTGTTATTGTAAAGGGCTGAAGAAGAGGTAATCGTGGAGGAAAGAGGTTGATATTATGGGGGATGTAAAAAGGTCTCAGAGAAGGAGAAGACTCACTCGACATCAAGTCTACATCAACCATTAAGTTCGTACTGATGAGTGCGCGGAGTTTCAATGTAAGCTTCGCTTCTACTTTATATTTAGCATCGTTCGTCAACTAAATTTGGAACTCATACATTCTGTATTTTAGAAGCTCTTAAAAGTAGTGACTGCCTACGTTGAGACGTATCCTACAATCGATGGTTATGTATCTCGCGATACTGGCCGTCTGACCTCAAGTTTGCCTCCGAAAATGGAAGTCGGACTCCGGCGAGTCGCTCTCACTCAACAGAGATTCCACCGCGGAAACCGGCGAGTGGTGCTGCACAAGCAGCTGGCGGCACGGTTTTCAGCGTCACGAAGCCTAACCGGCATTGATGATTTCAATCCATGGCTACCTGTCACTTAGGCAATAGTATTTGACTGATATATACTATGCCAGTAAGGTGTGCGGCCAGCTAGTTTCTCCCATGACTGAACCCTCAAAGAACCGGCCTCAAAAAACCGGCTGATAGTGAGCCAACTTGACCTTCGAACACACAGGCGCCATGCTTGTTCTCAAAGACTCTTCGGAAGTCAAATCAGGCAATCCTGATGGCCGAAATGATGCCAACTGAAAACCGGAGCAACGAAACAACACTTCGGGGGCAAACCTCACTGAAGACCACAAGAACCGAGATACCACGGAAAAGAGAACCAGAGCAGTTCGATGAGGTCAAGCCAGAATTGCCCTATGCAAGTGGATGGCTATGAACGCCGTGTGTCCTTGCTTATGTCATTCACCAGCCCGCATGCAAGATCTTTTATGTCGGACCTATTTCGTTTCCCCTCTCGCGTCCTCATTAATCGCACCCGCCTCACAGACCATGGCAGATGATGCTGAATTTAACATCACTGAACCCCACCGTTATGGTTCTTCCAGTCTCGGTATGTGCATCCAATCGTTATTTATGGAAAAAAAAGTGTAATGGACCTGCGATACCTTTTCCTAGTAGGATATGTGTTTGGCCCCTTGGTTGCTAGGTGACTCCTTATATACAGTCATCTCCATTGGGCTTACTGCAAGCTCTCCAGACATCTGAGCCGTACGTGTGAGATCTATTTGTTGCATCATTGAGTATTACTCATCACGAAATCAACATGGTCATGCAGATTGTCATGTATTTCCCCATCATGCCTCCCGTTGACAAGTCACTCAGAACTGTACAGGGCCATATTTTTCTTCTTCAATGTGGCATGCGCTGTCGAAAATTCCTAACGCAAATGATCTCGCAGGTATCTATCTTGAGTGGTTCTGCCTTTCTTATCTCTTACATAAGGTGTTGGTGACCGTCTATACACAGCCGAACAATTCAGCGTACAGTCTTGGATTGATAGATATAGGTTAGGTAACCTAAATTCTATGGTCCAAGAATGTTGGAAGCAATGGTCAAAAGCTAGCAGCATGTCTGAATACTTGTAGGATTTAATGTGGGTGAGATCAGAAAATAAATTCTGGCTGGCTATTTTGTAGAAGAATAATCTACTGCTTATACAAAAAGGTCTTATGAAAATACTCTGGAAAAGATGTGGAAAGTGGAGACAAGAAAAAAACAAGTAACTATGGTGATTGGTATATGCAACTATCTATGGAACAGATAGTTCCAGACATTACATGGGAGTCAGAGGAAATTTTGGAACACTAACTAGGGGATTAGGAATGGAAAATAAAATGAATGGTAACTGTAATTAGCATGTCAAGTGACAGATGAAAAAAACAAATGTGAAAATAATTGCCTTCCCTTGACATAATTATATCAGGGCCATTTCTGCTGTGTTTTGTCTTGTAAGTAGTTTGATGTAAGTAGTTTGATATGTAGGCACATTTAATGCTCCACCTGACTTGCATCCCATGAGCCCTATTGCCTTAACATGGCCTTCTATTTACCATAATGTCTTTCTATTCTATTTTTACCATACCAGCAACCAGGTGCTTACACATTATGCAAGCATGCCGATTGGGTACCAATAACATGTGTGTGGGGTACAGTACCAGACAACCAAAGCCTGCTTATTTTCCATACCTATTTTCTGGCCAGCGGTAACAGTCCAGAGGCCTTTGAAATACTTAATAACTGTATTTTAGATCATCTTGATAAGATTTTCATAAGCAGATCACACAAAATTATTGGAAAATTTTTTTGACCTGCCAAATTTTGACAGCACCCCTATTTTAGCACCTAAAATCAAGGAAAATTCACAATTCAACTCCTTTCAATGAGCCAAGTTGATGTATGTAAAAAGATTACCAATAAATACATGCAAAACCACCCAAAAAAAACTGAAATATTGTGTTACACCCATGGCTCCCAGTCACCCAGCCAAGAAAGCATACTAAAATCACAACATCTATGGACTCAAAAATCAGTCCAGACACACCTCCATCCTTTCTGAATCATCTGGTAACCCCATTTTGCCCCATTCTCAAGCCCCAAGCCCTGATGGGGATGAGTCCAACCTAGAGGAAGATTATGCAGATTGTCAAGATTGGATTTTGGGGCAAGGATACATCAGTGTGTTTCTGACATGTGCCTATGGTCATAGCAAATAGCCCAAGAGGAGTATGCAATGAACAGTGCACATTCTCAAAGAAAGGTCACCCCAGTTCAGGTGTTCCTTTCACTGATACAAACACTCCTGTGAAGTGTTGCAAATAGTGGTCTCAATGATGCCCTGAAGGGGGCATAGCAATAAGATCAAAGGTTCATGCTCACTGATCAGCAAAACTACCAATGTTCCAGTGGATAGTCTACTAAAGTATCTTCTACAAGTGAGAGGTCAAGTAACAAGGTAGACGTATGATAATTGAACTAGAGAATTATACAGATGGAATACAAGTACTTATAGTAAAAGCAAATGCAGGGGGGGATGGATAGAGAGGGGCTACAACACCATGGAATGGTAGCATGTGCTAGGACATGGAGTAAGGGTCAAACTACACCTCATGGGGCAAGGCAACTGATGTGATCTACAGTATGAGTGAAACCCATTGGCTAGACTGGACTTCTGTTCACATTTGGTGGCCCTGCACCCTGCAGGGTGGATGTGAATGATGCAAAGCGAGGGCAAAGTATAGTGGTACAATAGCAAAGATAATATTCAGTGACTAACAAATAGGAGTGGGATAGACTGTGGAGACATTGCCAATATCAGCATGATAGAAGAATGCAGGTTGAATCAACATAATTTGCTGAACTTGAGATCTGAAAAACAGCAGTCATGATACAGATCTTGATTTGTTGATTCATTTTGATTCCTTGAAAACCAACTTTGAGCAGGAAGAGGCTTCTCAGGATGCAGGAGAAGAGAAGGAGGATGAAATGGAAGAATGGGAGGGGTTCAGCAGAGAAGATCTTGCTGATGTAATGGTTGGTGTATTTGAGGCAGATGAGCTTGAATGGTTGCCCCAGAAGCTTCAAACTAGAAGGGATAAGAGGAAGAAAGGCAAGAAAGGCAAGTACTCACCATTATTTCACATTTTTGATTACTTATTATGCAAACAGAGAGGCCCAAGACATATATGAAAGGACCAGATGTCATGGCTAAATCAAAGCAGACCCAGGAAAGATATGCACAAGCTTTTTTAGGGCCAAGGAAAGCTGACTGGTTTTGGTTTCAAGGCCCCTTTGTATCCAGTGAGAGTCAAGGGGCTGAAGACAAGGGCCAATCTGCCAGAGCCAATGCAAGATGTTAAGCCAGATCAGTCCATTGTGCAGCTGCCCACACAGCCATCAGTACTGATTTCAGACAAGCAGCCTGAGATCAAGCTATCACAGATGTCTGGACTGTTGAGAACAAGATCAGCTTCAGTACTGTCTGATCCATCAATGGATGGTGAAGCCGTCATGGCTGCATGGCTTGATGATGTTGAAGAGGTGGTTGCTATGCCTGAAAGTGGTGATGGAGATGTGTCAGAAGCAGAAACAGATGAAGAAGACATAGAGGACTAGGAAGCTGTCCTTGATGAGCACATGCAAGGCCCCAAGAACCATGTTTGCAACTGAGCCAATTTGCAAAAGGAGATCAAGGATCACCTTAAAAAAACAGCAAAATACTACCTTTGTCCCAATTAAACCAGCTCATTATCATTTCGAACTTTGCCACCCTTCACCTCAAAGGAGTCTCAAGAACTCAGGCAAGTCTTGAGATTGTGTGA
>QFFB01001361.1:0-19232 GCA_003316465.1 Ramaria cf. rubripermanens
TGTGGGCGCTGCTTAGGCGCTGCTTATGTCAAATGTTTAGGTCAGCTTTTAGGTCAGCGAGCGCAAATGCTATAGCCAGCCACTCCACCGGTTCAGTGCTATACCCAGCCCAGGCTACCACCCTTCCCTCAACCACTCTCTACCAGCCACCCTCCTGACACCCTTTCAGGTAGGATATAAATAAAATGACTGTGTGAGAGTGAAAAAGAAAAAAAATGTGGTAATCTGAGGATGGTACTGATCTAGGGATGTAGGGAATGGCATGATCTGGGGATAGAGTACTAATCTGGGTACAGTACTGATCCAGGTACAGTATGATCCCAGCACGGTATGATCCCAGCATGGTATGATCCTGGTATGGTATGATCCCTGTACGGTATGATCCCGGTATGGTATGATCCCTGTACAGTATGATCCCTGTATGGTATGATCCCGGTACGGTATGATCCCAGTATGGTATGATCCCAGTACTGTACATATGGGGATATGATCTGGTAATACATGGACAGGGGGGATACATGGACATGGGAGATACTTGATCACAGGGGATACTTGATCACAGGGGATACTTGGACATGGGCATGGAGGATACATAGACATGGGGGATACATAGACATGGGGGATACATAGACATGGGGGATACATGGACAGGGGGATACATGGACAGGGGGATACATGGACAGGGGGATACATGGACACAGGGGATACCTGATCACGGGGGATATGTGGACATGGGAGATATATGGACATGGGAGATACATGATCACGGAGGATACATCATCACAGGGGATACGTGGACATGGGGGATATATGATCACAGGGGATATGTGGACATGGGGGATACCTGGACATGGGACATGGGGGATACCTGGACATGGGGGATACATGATCACGGGAGATACCTAATTACAGGGGATATGTTATCACAGGGGATACGTGGACATGGGGGATACATGGACACAGGGGATACGTTATCATGGGGGATACATTATCATGGGGGATACATTATCATGGGGGATACATTATCATGGGGGATACGTTATCACAGGAGATACCTGATCATGGGGGATATGTTATTATGGGGGATACTTGGACATGGGAGATACCTGATCATGGAGGATACATGGACACGGGGGATACATGATCATGGGGGATACATTATCATGGGGGATACGTGGACATGGGGGATACGTGGACATGTGGGAGACGTGGACATGGGGGAGACGTGGACATGGGGGATACATGATCATGGGGGATACATGGACACAGGGGATATGTTATCATGGGGGATACATGGACATGGGGGATGCATGGACATGGGGGATACCTGATCACGGGGGATACCTGACCACGGGAGATACATGATCACGGGAGATACCTGATCACAGGGGATACATTATCATGGGGGATACGTGGACATGGGGCATACGTGGACACAGGGGATGCGTGGACATGGGGGATACATTTGACTTACCACAAGGTGTTTGACTCAATGAGATGCATTAAACTACCGATCAATTAAACAGGCAATGCCTGCCATGCAATGCATGGGTACCAAAACTTGTCAATAAGTATAAAGTAGCTTTGTGGGTTGTGGGTGCTGATTATGTCAGGCTTATGGGATTATTTATGTAATATATTTGCATCAGTGAGCGTCAGCGAGCTCCAATGGTACCCAGTGCTGTCCCCCAATGCTCCCCAGCCAGGCTACCACCCACCTGTCATGATCTGGGATATATGATAATGATCCCAGTATGATACTGATTTGGGATATGGTAATGATCCTGGTATGGTCATGATCCAGTATGGTCATGATCCAGTATGGTCATGATCTAGTATGGTCATGATCCCAGTACTGTACTGATCTGGGGATACTTGGAGATGGGGGATATGTGATCATGGGGGATACCTAATCATGGGAGATACCTTATCACAGGGGATATGGCATCATGGGGGATACATGGACATGGGGGATACCTGATCATGGGAGATACCTGATCACAGGAGATACCTGATCACAGGAGATACATGATCAAGGGAGATACATGGACATGGGGAATACATGATCACAGGGAATACGTGATCATGGGGAATGTGTGATCATGGGAAATACGTGATCATGGGAAATACATGATCACAGGAATACATCATCATAGGGGATACTTGGATATGGTAGATACATGGACATGGGAGATACGTGGACATGGGGAATACATGGATACAAAAAATAGATGGATATGGGAGATGTTGGAACTTCGGACTTGTTTTTAGTGAGATACATTAAACTACCAATCAATTACATGGGCAACGCCTGCCGTGTGAAGCATGGGTACCAAAAGCTTGTTATATTTTATATTCCTGCTAGAGCTTATCTCAGTTCAGTGAGGCTTTCTCACCAGAGCTCCCAGTCACTGAACTGCCAGCCCATCAATTTTTAAAGATCATTCATAACAAAACAATTGAATGGGGTTAGATTCATGTTTGACTAGCTTGGGGGGACAATGTAAAGGTGTTTTGGGAGAAAGGGTCGGAGATCTACCACTACAACAGTGATGATAATAACCAATAGTAAGGCTTCTCTCCAATATTCAGCTTAGTATTGGCTGACATTTTACATGGAAAGTGAGCTTGTCCAGTGGCTATGGCCAAAACTGATACAACAGGAACTTGATCAACTCAGGGACCGTTTTAACAACCATGTAGTATGAACAGATCGTAAGAAGATAAATCCATCTGGTGTATCACCAAATGTTGCCATTGCTATACCAGCAGAGTATGGTGGCATAGACTGCTTGCAAAATATTGAAGTTGGCCTGGTGAGAAAGCTGAAGCAGGAGCTTGGTGGCAAGGATCTTGTTTGTTTTGTGGATGCAGAGTATGCAGCTTGGGAAAATATAGCCTTTATCTCCTTGAATACAACACTGACCATGGACAATGTCTGGTTAATATTTCAAGCAATGTTACCACTCTTGTATGCTGCTTGATATGATATAAAATTTGGTCTTATGTCTTTACAAGTATAAATTTTTTTATTTGGTTTTCTCCATATGATCACAACTCATTAAAAGGAGAATACATATAATAGGAGGTATGTTGAAATATGGAATACTATAATATGTGTGATAGTTAGAAGCCATGTCACAATGGGCCTGTTTGTGTGTTTACTGTGGGTGCTGATACTGCTTATAGTATGCTTGGAGTTGGAGTGTTGCTCAGTTGCAGGGCCAAGCAAATGGGGTTGCAGACATGCTCAGAAATAAATTGCTTGATTGTTTCAGCTGCAATCAGAGAGACAGCTATAGTTTCTACACCATCTGCAGTACTGATATGCTCAGAATGGATTAGTGTGTATAGATCTACACAAGGATAAATGACTCATGTTCACACTTGAGGATCAAATAATATAAAGTCTTCTTTTATGAGAAACCCTGTGATAAATTTTAGTAAAGAATGAACACATCACACATTGTATATACACAGCTACCTTGAAGGTCACAGACTAGCACAGATCTGCTACTACCTACAATGATATGGTGTGCAAAGGCATCAATTGCAGCACCAATGCCAGTGTTACCATTATGTCCAACTATGAGTGAGCCAGAATATTTGTGTAAATCTCTATGGTCTCCAGGTAGGAGAGGTGTGGCAAGGAAAGTATAATTAGATAAGGTGTGATGATCAGGTCCAACCTCAGGGTGCAGGGGGATCTTTCCTGCCTCAACTATGCAGAGGAATGCCCCCTTGGAATTAAACTGTAAACCTGACATCCCAGGCCTTAATATGTATTCTGAGAACAAATGGAGACATGAAATAACATACTTAGGAGGTTCACATTGTATTGGATTGCATGAAGATGAAAGCTTTGCATAAAATAGTCTGCCATTGTTAATGCAGTGAGCCCTTGAAGTAGAAGCCACTCATTCTCCTCCTCAGATACTGGCCACTTGGACCATCCAGGGTTCATTTGGAACAATGCAACATCATTATCCTTATCTTGGCCCTAGAGGATAGTAAGGCTGTGGATTTTGAATATAGCATATTACTCACTTGGAATGTGTATTTCTCTAGTCCCTTGCCTAGATAGCTACCTTGGCTGCTGTCCTGATGCTTGTGCTGTGGCAAGTCATTTGCAACTAAGATAGTTTCAATGGCTGAGTTGTGGTTGACTTCAATAACTCCATTCTCACATGTAATGCATATAGTGCGTCGGAATGGATAAGCATCAAACCAAATTGTTGAAATAGGTTGTATCAAGGAAGGACCTGCCAGTGCTGGTTGGTATGTGCTGACATATGCACCTGATGCCGCACTTGAAGAGTTGATTGACCTCAGAGAATGAACTGAGCCACCAGAGGATCCAGACAGAAATATGGTGCTAATGCTGGAGTGGGTGATCCTACTACCAGTTTGGCCTTTAGTCACTTGCTGTGCTGAAGATGCACTTGGATGAGATGCACAAGTACTCTCCATAATTCATCACTTTGATGTTGGTGCTCCAGGATCTATCTGTTCATTGTCACTATCATCTGAAAATTCATTATCATCCCTCTTTATGCCAGAAGGCTCCATCAGAATCAGAAAATACAACAATAAGGCAAAGACATACCATGCCTTCTCTCCCCTGCTTCATAAATTTAGGCTGCCATACATACACTCACAAGGCGATAGAATTTGACTTGGTATCCTTTGTTGACAACTTATTGTCATGACTCAATTGGCTGTGCAAATTTGCTAAGCTACCAATTGGTTTCAGCGGACTTAGAGTCCTAGCATCCTTCTGGACCAAAAAACAGAGCTTTCACTTCAACATAACATAGTCAATCAGGACATTCTAGTGATGAATCAGAACTTAACATACCAGGTAATAAGGGATGCAAGGTTACTATGTGCTGGCATTCCATTCCCCAGTAAAGCATTGAATGCAGAGAGTAACTCCAGTGTAAATGCATCAAGTGCCTCCTCAACTGTGACACTAGATAGGCCAGTATACTTTGATATTGGATGCTGAATCTAAATGTGCATTAGGTTAAAGTACAAAGGGCATCAAATATTATTGAACTCACAACTTTTGCCTTACCACTGTTGGTGGGATATACCCAGAGATTCCCTAGTAATGAAATTGTATGGAGGCAACTCAACACTTTTTGGGCTTGATTACACTTAGCAGCCTCAGCAGCATTTTGAATACCTTTATTAGGTGGTTGATGATTTATACAATGCTGAGATGCCTGTGTTTGGTGAGTCCCCACACTAGACATTGCCGCTGAATCATCAGCCTTTGGCTCTGTATCTAAATGAGCCGATGATTAACATAACACAGGGATGTGAGCCAAAAAAAAAAACATACATGTCTTCAGCTTGCAGGAGCCACAGAGCAATCCCTGCAAAAGGGGGAATACAATACCACAGCCTTCACACTGTGGCATCTCCTAAGCAGGCATTGAGTCAGACTAACCGTGAAAAGTTTACAAAGTTATACTACACACCATTATTTGCTTCTTTTCAACTGGAAGTGTTGCATTGTTAACTTTTGTGCATTTACAACACAGCATTTCTGGTATCCTCACAAAGCTGAAAGACAGACCCACAGGCACTGCACTTCATGGTGAAATCCAGTGAGCAGAATATAAAATTACTATGAACAAAAACTTACCTGAGGATATTCTCTGAGGATCAAGAGATTTAATTGCAATCAGACAACCTAATGTGATACTACCAGGTGCTGCTTACCATCCTCAGGCTGCATTCTGGATATTACAGCAAGACAAAGCCCATACCAAAGTAAGCTTGCAACAGTATTGCGGTGAAGTGCAAGACACCTAGGGACTTCATAGCTATGTCCCAGTGGGTGAACAGCAAGTACTACATGTAAACAATACCTTTACAACCAAGGCTCAAGACCAACCTTCTAGGGTTTGACAAATACTTATGAGTAAATGCGATCTGTATGTTGCGATGAGCTGAGAAGGAAAAAGACCAAGTTGAACCACTGGCAGCTCCATCATAACACAACCCTGAAATCCTGCTGCATAGGAGTTCTCAGACAGGGTAGACACTAGGAGCTGCTAAGCTGAGGCCAAGATCCTGCCACATATGGGTACTCAAGTGGCCAACAGCACTGTGGTCAACTCTCCAAGACGGAGATCAAGTCTCTAGCATGGAGATTGTTATTGTTAAAGATTATTAAGCCTGCTATTTCATCTGTGTGAACCAAAGAAATAATCTCAATGAATGTCAAGCATGGGAACAAAGTGAGATTGATGACCAATGGATGCCTGTAATGTGGTGATTAAAGCCCCCATAGATGAGCCTGTGAGTGGCGATAGCAACTGAGCAATTGGTATATTGATGAATCACTGTTGAAATAATTGATTGCCCATGCTGTTAAGGTGCATACTGACGGGTGGTACCAAGATACTCGGCCAAAGGCCAAGCGAGGCCAGGTTTGAGGGACTTGGCTTCAACTTATTAGTGTTGCACCCATGTGGCTGTCTGTCCCTGTATTTCAGACTGGGGGCCCAAAGGCCATTTCATGGAGTAGAGTGTAGGCTTAGGGGGGGATACTTTGTTGATATCAGAACTGTGTAGCATACAGGTTGAGAATGAACTTATATACTAGTGTGAGGGTATGGGGATTGGGGAGAGGGTGACCAAGGGGTCACGTGATATGGGCAGGGTAGAATATAATAATAAAATGAGTAAGTATAACATATCATAATCGGGGTGTGACCAAGTGTGACCAAAGCACACCGAGGCTGGAGGCCCAAGGTATGTGGTCCGAAGTCCCAAGGTATGCTGAGATCCAAGGTGAACGGGGATCTAACAGTACCTCCCTCTTATGGCCGAACCCATGAGGCTATATAGAGTCTGGGATCTTGCCTTGTGGTGATCTGAGTATATGTGCACGCAGGTTGGCTGAACACCTATTACATAAGAAATTGGTTGGAAAAGGATTTGAAAGGAGGGGTAGGATGGGCTGTTGAGCAGAATTTTACTGCCATGTCAGTACCATCAAAAAACCATGAGGAGATTCTGGACAATATCTTGGCTGAAGAGCTCGCACTTGAGGCCGAGTTTGCAGCACAGCAAGCAGAGTTTGCTAGAATTCAGGCCGAGAAAGTGTGGCAGGAATGTGAAGAGCAGGAGCAAGTAGTGGCGGTGGCCAAAGCCAGGGAAGAGGCAGAGGCTAAGGCTGCAGCTGAGGTCAGGGTGAGACAGGTGGCTAGGGAGAAAGCTAAGCGGGAGGTGGCCTGGAGGCAGCATGCCCTGAAGGAGGCCAAGAAACACCGGGCCAAGGAATTTATGAGGATGACCAAGGCTGTGGCACTGCGGGGGCCGTCGACTCTGACCACTCCCATGGCTGGGCCTTCGAAGAGGGCCAATGGAATTTAGGGGTGGTGCCGAGGGGGCTGAAGAAAACTTCGCAGGTGAGTAAGGCTGACTAGCTCAGCAATTCTACTTCTGACGGATGAATAGGAGGTGGCAAAGTGCAAGGCTTGTCAAAAGCATCACAAGAACTGCATCTGAGGTGGGGGCAAGGCCTGCCAATGATACAACGTGAGGAAGGTTCAGTGCTCATTCACCATCTTACCAAAACATAGCTGGAGTGTTCTTGAGTCTGAGGATGACAAGTCAGAGGCTGAGTCAGAGCCGAAGCGAAGATGGATGCCTGGTGTTCAGCCAACAAAAGGGTTGGTTTCGGTGGAGCTGAAAAGGCTGTTGTCCAACGTCCAGGAGGACATCCTGTTGGTCCTCCTTCAGCAGCACAAGTGGCAGCTGGAGCAAGCGAAGTGAGAGGCCGAGCATCTGACACTGATGAAATTGGTGGTCAAGTCACAGTTTGACACGGCCGAAGCATTCAGTCATCTGGTGACTGTGCTGGAGTGACTGGTTGTGGGTGCTTTGACGTCAGGGTCTCTGGCTGAGACCAACGGGCCGAGGGGGCTTGGAGAGGGGTCTAGCATGGGGGCCAGGAACTTTGACTGGTGCAGAGATATGGGGTTTGGGATGCAGGGGTTTGGAAGTCAAGGGTTTGGGGTCAGGTGCAACAGCAGTGAATGACGGGAAGGGGATGGAGGACAGGACAGAGGATTGGGAGAAGAAAGAAGAAGACAAGGCTGAGAAGGTGGATATGAAGGGAAAAGGGAAAGCAAAGGAGACTGAGGGAATGGAGACCAAGGAGGGGAAAGAGACCAAGAAGGAGGTTGGGGAAGCTGAGGAAATCAGGGAGACCAAGAAGATCAGGGAAAGTGAGGAGGCAGACAGGAACAAGGAGGGGCAAGAAGAGGAGACAATGAAGTAGGAGGTGGGTGTTTTCTTGGATGTATAATAATAAAGAATTGAACTTGTACAACCAAAACAAAATCAGTGTGACTAAGATATGAATGGGTGAACTTTTTGGGTTATTGGATTTTCAGTTTTTGATGTTGGGAACAGAGTCATGGAGAAACTATTTATGAAAATGACCATGATAGTAACATAAGAAAGAAATATGGATTGGGTCAAAGGGACCAAGGGCTGGGTTTGGCAGGGTAAGCTCAATGGAAGTCGGTGACAATCTCGGCTGCATGACCTAACTCGGTCGTGAGGATCCAAGAAGTCTCTTCATTGGTGCCTTCATAACAAGCCCAATGGACCAGGTATAATAGGTTGCAGGGTCTTTGACAGTGGTTGGTCTTAGAATCCAATATCTTAGAAATCTCGTACTCAGGCTCGCCATCAATTTTGACTGGCAGAAGTGGCAGCTGAATACACTCCAGGATGGAGTTTGGAGTTGCGGGTTCAAGCATAGAGACATGGAAGACCAGGTGGACTGCATGCATGCTGTCCGGAAGCCAAAGGGTGTAAGAGTGGGAACCAGCCTGGGCAATGATCTCAAAGGGGCCGAGGTACTTCTCAGCAAGCTTCTTTGAAGGCCAAGTGGTTTGGAAGAATTTCACTTTGACAAATGCAGAGGATTGATCCTGTAGCAAACTTGGGGGCCAGAGCATACCAAGCATCAGCCAAAACCCTAGTACTGAGACTGAGCAAGTTTAATCTCCTCTTTCAAGGCAGTATGAAGCAGGTCAAGGTAAACAGCAAAGTCTCAAGCTCAGGAGGATGTAAGGTCCTGTTTGGGGTGAACTATGAGGTTCAGGTGATGGACTTTGTTGGCATAGAAGGGTGAAATACCCATAGTAGCGCTAGGGGCATTGTTGTAAGCAAACTCTGTGAGTGGTAGCAAATCAGACCAATTGTCCTGCTGATATACACTTGGATGTACTGTTCCAATGTTTGGTTAACACATTCGGTTTGACCATCGCCTTCAGGGTGGTATCCTGAGGTGAAATGCAATGTCATGTTGAGAGCTTTACCAAGGGACCGAAAGAAATGTGATACGAATTTGGATCTGCGATTGGAGGTGACATGCAAAGGTACTCCATGTTTAGAGAAGACATGTAGCACAAGTAGTCTTGCGAGGTTGGCTGAAGTGACCGTGTCATAAGTTGGAATGAAGATGCTTTGCTTGGTGAGGTGGTATACAACCACCAAAATGGCAGTGAATCCCAATGATGCCAGCAACTGCTCAATGAAATCCATGGAGATTGAATTCCAAGGCTGCTCAGGAATCGGGAGCTGCTTGAGAAAACCGTAATGCCGGTGACACTGTGACTTGGATCACATACAAGTGGTACATGACTTGCAAAAGTCAAGAACAAAGGTCTGAAGTCCTGGCCAAGTATATTCTCAGCGGATCAGGGCTAACATCTTATTCTGACCAAAGTGTCCTGAGAGTATGTGGTCATGTTTGTACTGTAGTACTCAGAGTCAGAGGTTGTTAGCTTCAGGAATGTAAATTCGGTCATCAAGGCATAGGAAACCATCGTTGGTTTGTGTCCATCTCAGGTCTGTGTCATCCCCAAGATGCTTTTTGGCCATGGGGTCAGATGTCAGATTGGATAATATATTGGCATGAAGCTGTTCAGAGTCCATCAAGGTGCTCCCCTGGAGTACAGGTGCAAGTAAATAAGTTGCACAAAGTGATTCAGAGAGTTGTTGGTTGGTGAATGTTGGTCAGGGAATCATTATTTCCCAAGCCAGCACATTGTAAACGTCATCTGAACAGTCATCCTTGTTCAAATAGGGAGTACATGAACTGCTGGTTGAATACACGGGCTAAGAGCCAGACTATGATAGGGAGGTTTTTGCATTCGTGTATGTGGGTAGGATGACTGAATATTTGTGACTTGATGAGATGTTGGGCGATTGGGGCATGTCTATAGAGACAGATTTGTATGGGTTCATATAAGTATGAAGGAGCAGTCACGATATAGTGTATCTTGAGGAATTAGATGCCCACCGCTCTAGTCCTATGTGATGTCATTGTAATATTGATCCCAAAGGATGATAGATGGGCTGAAAGGTCAGGGTCAAGTTTTGAACCATTGCATATGTAACAGTATATATCTAGACATGTCCCATCAAAATGGCTGAATATAATGCAGAGAGAATGAAGCACACCTGCATTCCCTTTGGGAGTGATTACGCCCATCTCCACAATGATAGGATGTGCCATTTCATTATAATCTTCAAGCCTGTGCCTCTTTTCCACCAGTGCTTCCAAGCTGTTGATGAGTACAACCCAGGGCACCGCAAGTAAAACAAAGCCATAGATTGTCTTATCACAGTATCATTCATTAAGGCCACACCCTGATTGAATTGATGACAACAATTGACCACATTAGTTGATTAGTTTGATGAAACCTTCCATTTCAAGCAAAATATCAAAGATTTACAATTAACTAAATCAAACATAGTTCAACAAAGTAAGTGTATCAAGAATCTTAGATCAATTGTACTCTTTTATAAAGGTATATGTGAGCTGGTAAGTCATTCATAGACATTAAACATTGCATGTGATTATCAGTGGAGGTGGATGGAAACATCATACAATGTCCTTCATTCAATTTACCATCATGTGACCACCATTGTTTATTATACCAAAACCAACATGTGAAGTGATTATGTCCATGGTATATAACAGAACATAACTGATAATCAGTATGCCTAATAGCTGGGAGAGTGATGGTGAAAGAGGGAATAGGTTGAGGATCAATAATTGAGCATGTTTCAAATTAAAGCCATGTTAGGCATGATATAAAACCAAAATCAGAATGGCAAGTAATAGTACTCTGACATGACCATAGCAATGCATGTACCCAATTTTGTATAGATGGATATTGATTATCAATATGTAAATTTGAATTATCAATGTATTCTTTCCAAAAAAAGGTAACAAAAATTGTTGGCAGCTCAGTGACTAAGTGGGAAGGATTAGAAGAATATAAACATGATAGGCAACCGACTTGACTAATAGAAGATGCTCGAATAGCATTAAGAATATCAGATACAGCTGTAGGTAAAGATCCCACTGGAAAAAGAGGACTGGATTTATTCACCAATTCATAATACAACATGTCACACATGGTATTAAACGAATCTGTAGTCAAGTTATTATTGTCAATTATTTGCCAACTTAGAAACATATTATGAGCTATGGAACTTTGGATTGTCCACTCCATCAGCCACTCATTCGTACTGTCACTAATCAATGTGTAAAGAGACAATGTTACAGCATCATATGCACATGACCATTTAGAAATATCCCAAGTACAGCCAGGAAATGAAAGTTGCAAAGCAAAATGAGGGTCTTTTGTCGTAGATAATGTCGCATTACAAGCTGTTGAGGTCTGTGTAGGATGTTTGTGCTTCCCCATTGATGCTTTTGTTTGAGTAGTCTCAAATGATATATTTAATTCTGGAAGACTAGTGCATTGTTCATCTTCAATGTCAGGGACAGGAAGTAAATTGCTATTTATAAGGTTGAATTTTACTAATGTATTGTGAGCTAATGTACTTATACAAGAATCCTCTTTTTTTAATGCGTAGGGTAATGGTTTATTTAATTGCATAAGACTTACTGGATGCATATTGTAAAAACCCAAACGAGACTGTGCTCTAGATGCTTGGACATAATTTGCAAATCCTGTAACTGTTAAATCTGCTAACACTTTAGGAATGGTCTGCCCCTGACAAGCATGACTTGTTAATGCAAATGCTGGTTCAATAGGCAATTGATGACGTGTCACCCATTTCATAACAGGTTTACACTCTTCTACTAGTTTTACAGTGAATCTCCATGTGATTGGTTCAATTAAAAAATATGATTGAGGTAAGCCACTGCAATGAACAGGACTATCTGGAAATTCAACCAAAACAGCAATAGCATAAGTAAATCCAGAGGAACATTGTTTAGTTTGGATTTGTCATACAATACCTCTTGAACCATTAGTTATTTTTAAATCTGTAGATAGGTTGCAAGAACGTAAAATCACAGGCATTGATATATACAATGGTATAAAAGGTGGCAAAGAACCTGATTGAGTTAAACGAGACGTGTTCATTTCTAATAAAGTACAACAATGTGGAGCACGTACAGTTTCATGATCAATCACATCATGTGCGGCACACATAATTAAATCAGGTCCACAATGACTCTTTGATATTACATCTGATTTGTGAAGATTAATGGAAGTCCATAACAAATTAGTAGACAAAATTGCTACAGCATCAATATTGTCCTCTGTGCCCATATCAATTCCTTTAGGATTTTGAGTACTTTTAATAGTACGAGAATTAAATAAATCTACATCCTCCATAGTACATTCTTGCATACGTAAGTGATTCACAGCCATAGCATATTCAATATTATGTTCCATCCTTTTTTGTTCTGTTAGTTTAATAACAGTGCTAACAGATTTCCATGCCAAATGACCTAAATGTTTAGCCATTTCATTGTTTGGTGGTGAGATTTAGAAATGGGCTAGTATAATGCAGTTTCTGAAATGGGTGCATGCTGATGAAAGTCTCCTGCAAATATAACAATGATGCCTCCAAACCAAATGTCAGGACATTCTTTTGTAACATGTAAGGCATGATCAAGTTCTGATAGAAGCTGAGCACCCACTGAACCAATTTCATCTACAAAGAGAACATCAACTGATTTCCATTTCTGACATGCAGCCCATACTTTATTTGAATTTACTAAAACAGTATAATCTTCAGTGTTTTCACCAACTTTTCTATTTGTCTTCCCAATGTTCTTTTGCTTAATAGCAATTCCTAAGCCTTTATGAACTGTCATTCCACCAATGATTTTGGCAACACCACCTGTAGGTGCTAAATATTTTATACAATGACTACAGCCATAGCCTGTCATAAAATTGTTTAAGGCACCTATAACATGTGTTTTGCCTGTTCCACCAGGTCCTGTTAAGAACATATGAAGTGGTTCAGGTTTGGATTGTTGGCAGATTTCAGAATTTTTCAGTTGAGACATATTAAAGGTGTATACCTTCAATCAAGAATCAGCTGCAATAGCAAATGCAGCACATTGCAGTCTGTTCAACTTAAATTTTCACATATGCCTATGCAAAAGGTAAAAGGGGAGTCAATGAGTTTTTCGGGTTCATGTGCTGGTAAAAAAGTTTCAGCAATTTGGGCATCAAAATTGTAAATATGATCAATTTCATATGGTGTTAAAGTTTTGCCTACCACAGGTAAAGGCGATTGTTGCAAGGCATCCAAAGTATTACGACGATTGGCAGTTATTAAAGATTCTTGTTCTTTAATTTCAAGTTTCCATATCTTTGCCATGTGTGAAGTGATTGGAGGAATGGTTAATGAATCAGATGATTTCTGCAAAATGTGTTTATATACTGTATCTTTGTTAAACCAATTTGAAGATTTAAGCAAAAGCAAAGCCTCTGCTACTACAGCCTCTTTAGTACCAGTCTTACCCATTGAATGTTGCAGATCAATATCCACTTCCTCAGAATTTATGGCCAAGTCAAGAGACAAAATACTAGACTGTTTGAAAAGCTGATCACGTTTCTGCATACGTTCGGCATCACGTGCATCCTCACATTCATGAATTGATTCCCAGTTTGACATAATAAAGCGAGAAAATGATGAAAATTTGTATGTAGCAAAACTAGCTTCGTATGACTGTTGCCTTGTAATCAAAGGGTGAATAGGACTGAATGGTTTAAAATGAGCAAGCATAAATTTAGCATACAGTTTACAATCCAAACGACGTGGGATGGAACATCCAACAAGTCTTGGAACAAGCAAATTAGACGCTAAATCAACCATATCAGGATTAGTATGTAGTACTAATTCACGTATCTGACAAAGATGATAAGGGTATTTCAATTTAAAATAATTATAGCCTTCAGGTTTATGTATACTGTCTGGTTTTATTTTTGAAGACGTACACAGCAAACAAAATCATAAAAATTGAGTTGGCCTAAATCATCATCCCGATACCAATAATCAAGTACCTGGTTGTTCTCTATCAACTTACCTGATCGATCAACTGAGATTTTAAGAGAACAATTCTCAACATCATTATCATCGTTATCATTATACTCTGTACATTCAGTGGTTTGTGGGTTTTGATTTCCATAGATGATGTGTATATGAGCTAAAAGAAGACTGGATAACATAAGTATTGTAGGGTGAGATGAAATTGTGTCATCCATACCTCTAAGATATCTAGCAGCTTGCTGACCATGAATCTGTTGCCAATGAGCAAATTGGGACAAGTATGTATGAAGTAATCTTTTAGCATGATCAATTTCAGAGTTGTGAGGCAAAGAATGTGTTGCTGCAACAGCCTTAGACATTAATGAAAGCATTTCATGTGTTTTGACATCCATTTTTGTAATATAATCAGTAATGTAAAACATTGCAGCTTTTGCAGCTTTACCTGACAAAATACATTTCATATCATGATTGTGTCAACACATGACAAGTAGATATGGATTGAAATAATTCACAGTTGAATCATGACACATTAAAAAACACAGAATTTGTAGTTTCATCAAAAAAAGAGTGATCAACAATTTCATGAGGAAATAAAAAACGACATTGAGTGTGACTACCATTCTTATAGCATACCTTCCGATGGGTATGGCATTGTAAAATTTTGCCTGATGCTTTAATGTCATATATGAATTCATCATCCTATGTCTTCCAGTCAACTTCTGAAGCTTGAACTGAATGTATTATAAGAGGGCATTCAACACGTGGCTCATACTTGGGATCATGAACATAATCAACATTTGGTAAATGATGCCAAATAATAGATTCAAAGTATGAAAAAAAATCTTTCTTGAAATCTCCATGCTTGGCTAGCTTTCTATGAATGTCTTCAGGATTTAATCCACCTAAAAGCCATATCAAAAAATGCCCATGAAAATTGGCTCGTTCTGTCAATTCAACGGTACCGGACCAGGCTTTAAGATGACCCAAAATTCCACCTTGAGCCATACTCTCACATGTCTTATAGTTCCATCCAAATAAATGTTGGAATACAGATTGAATACAAAAATCAAAAAAATCAGAGGCGGCTACAGGATCATGAGCCAAACGAACAGCTCGGTCACTTGAGGAGACCAAGGTAGGATACCTACAATCTAAATTCACAGTGGAGTACCCATAAAATACTTGAAATAAAGGACTATGTGAAGCACAAGGATTTAATGTTAAATATATAATTGGCAACCCAAATATACCAAAATAGCTTCTAATATTATTACGTGCCATTATTTTAGATGCTTCTGAACCAGGAATATGGCATGAAATTGTATTAACAGTTCTTAACAAAGCAAAAGCGGTGTTTTCCTCAGCCAAAGCATTATGCAAAACCTTCTCATGTTCTAAATGACTAGCATTCTTTCAAGCTGTTCAGCTGTTAGTTGAGTAATTTTTGGTGCAATTTCACTAAATCGATGATGTTTCACTGTAAATGCTGTATGAAGATGAGCCATGTGTCTTTGATAAATATTAAGGACTACAAAAAGAAAAAATCGATGATATCGAAAACACCGAACGCAAAGATCTAAATAATATTCTGCTTGAGCTCTAAAACTAACAGGGCTTTCACATATACAATCATCAAATCCACCTGTTCCCAAAGGAAACAATGTTGGGAACATTCCAGGTATCAAGTTAGGGTTGTCATATTCAGGCACAATCTTCCCATGGATAATAACAAGATCAGGAACAGAAGAAGGCTTAGATATAACATTTCATAGAGCTGCTGCTGTAAAAGTGTGACCAGGAATGCATGATAATTCAGGATCAGACACACTCATATTTTCGACCATGATATCATGTTTGTTGGTATTATCAACCGAGCTTGAAGCAGGATGATCCATAATACCAGCAGTCTCATCTTCAAAAAATGATGTACCATCAGACAAACAATCATAAATAACATGTGATTCTAAGAGAGGTAGAATATCATCATTGGGTTACTCATCTAAATTTGTGAGGGACAAAGGTATTTCAGAGTAAAGAGCATTATTTTTCTTTAAGTAAAGTAGGAATTTCCACACCTTTGATTTCCAAACATGGAACAATCCTCCAAGCCTACAAGGATTAAGTTTATGAGAACCTACAAACACCACTGAAAGAACAGAATTGATATCACCAAAGGTTCAAGGCAAAGCAGATGCAGTAGAAACTATATTCATCTCATGCATACAAGTATTCCCATGATACACAAATGGATCTTTTGAATCTAATGATTCATACAAACGAGTAACATGTGCAGTTGTTCAATAGGTTGCACAACACATTTCTTCAACCCATGTCAAATCTTGAAATTCATTAGGTAAGTCACCTCAATAAAATTGGTCTGCTAAAGCAAACTGTGGCATTTTCGAGGCAGATAAACTTTTATAACAAGAATCACAGAGTTGTAAAACGCTATGCTGATCACAATCACAGAAAATGACACTATCCTTCCGAAGGAGCAAACCGTTTAAAGATGAAGAAAAATAAGAAACAGGGTCACAATCAACAGATGAAAAATGTCAGTTTAAAAACTCATCTTTTGTTCTTAAACATGTTAAATTCAAAGGCAATGGTATATTAGGATGAATAGTAATAACATGCATTTTAGTATTAGGATGGGCTCAAGCGCAAGATGCACATCCCAAAGGAGGCACATAACAAGTATGGAGATGATAAGCATTTAAACAAGATTTTATGGTATTGATTGGAATTTTTTTAGGCCAATGCTGAACAACATCCAATTTGTGTTGAATGTTGTCTTTGACCTGCTTGTCAGCTTCATAAATGCATACTTCACGGTTTACAGTAGCATAATAAGGTGCATGACAATCACAAGACAAAACACGTATAACATGTGCACCATATTCAGCACACAAGATACCATCAATACTAGCAGGATGTGAAAAAGGAAATTGTGTATGCTTTGGAAAATAACACAAAAGAATATGACTTGAGGTCGTATGATCATACATTACAAGCTGAAAAGCCCGTTGCTGAACACTTTCAATGATACACTTAGACAGTCCAGCAGATGAATTAGAAATGCCACATCAATGAGAAGGATGTAACCACATTAGAGAAAATCGAATATCAGCTGAATTAAGTATTTGAGGTGCAAAACTTAATGTTCCCTGCAAAAGATCATGATAAGCTAAGTCACAAGGATGCACACAGATGGCACCTGGAAAATCATTAGGTGGCAGTCATAATAAATCAAACAATTCTTTTCCATATTTAACTTCAAAAATGGCATCCATTACAACACTTCGAGGGGAATCCATTCTCAGGTGAACACTTAAACTAGTCAACCAAGAATGCAATTCTGGCATGGATACAGTTGCAAAGTGATTGCAATCCTCAGTAAATGATTGGACAATGGACTTCATCATACAAAGCTTAACATCACGACTCCTATCACATCTTCGACAAAGGCAAGACAAAGTGGCGACACAAACAGACTTTAATATGTTTTCAATGCTCTGAAGACGATGTGTAATGGAAAAAAACATCCAGCAAGGATTGCCCTCGCACACGCCATGCACACATATCATAGACATTCAAAATTCAATATATTTAACTTTAAAACATACAAACATAATATAGACCAAAAGTTAAGCAAAGGAACGATCACATTAAGTAACATACGCACCAAGTCCAAAAATCGATTGAGGAATCGAATCTTATAGTAAACACAATATTGAAGGGTGCGTATAGCGACCACGAAAACAAGATGAAACAATGTGAAAGAGAGAGACAGACAAAATCCTTAAAATCAAGCAGCAAAAAAATGACGAATAAGCAAAGGAAAACTCAATAACCAACACACACACCGAATCTACAAACAATGTGATTGACCGATGATGACATTTATAGCAACGACATTATCGAATGATGTGTGTAGCGACCACGAAAACAAAATCAAATGACGTAAAGGAAAGAGTGAAGCGAAAAAAAAAAAATTCAAGCAGCGAAAACATGATGACCCCTAAGAACTGAATCACTCCAGACTTGACGGCCAATTGGAACTTGCGATGTCCTTTGGGGAGACTCTGCTAAAACTTGAACGATAGAACCCTTTCTCTCCTTCGGAGAGAGTCGGGGATTGTACCAGCCAGTCAGCAGGAGATAATTTCACTATCCCCCACATTCTGCTCAGATTCAGGACAATCTTACACATGGAGCACCCCCTTATCCTGTGAATATGAAGAGTTGTTTCTTGCCCAGGATACAGTCATTGTCAAAGGGCAAGACAGCATCGCCTCAGCCTGTGATAGTCATGCGCCTGGGCCATTCCCCATCTCCAACCTCTGCATGGACGCAACAGCCACTCCTGAAAGCTTCCACATGTTTGATGGCCACCACAGCAAAGCCATTGAGTCCCTGAGAAAACCTTTCCAATCCGCCAGTTCCACCTATGCCGTACCAGTTCACCGGCAACTGCCCATGCCTGAGCCATATATTGGCCTCAGAATTCATCCATTGCCTATGGAGTCATCCTGGGATACACAGTTGCCATATGCACCACACCTCCACAAGCAATTAGAACAGTATGCATCTTTCACCTTTTGAGGGTGCATGTGCTGACCATCTTTCCACAGCTGCCGGAGCGAGCACCCTACACATTGGTGGCAATACATGGAACAGCATGTATGGGCCACCAGACGTGACCGCTGCTCTGGCACAGTCGGGTAGTAGATCCAGACCAATGCACATTCTAGCGGAGCAAAAGACAGTTCCCGAGATGCCAACCCCCAGCCACAAACACACTCACCGGCCCACAGATGCTGCCAATCCCATCAATTTGATTACCACAGATGATGGGAGATGTA